>BQNB010067553.1:19547-34163 GCA_026074375.1 Tanacetum coccineum | reverse complement strand
TGACCCCTAACTCATACATTGAACCTATAATGTTAGGGTTCAACATTATAGGTTCAATGTATGAGTTAGGGTTACACATTAGAGGTTCAATGTATGAGTTAGGGTTACACATTAGAGGTTTAATGTATGAGCTAGGGTTACACATTAGAGGTTCAACGTATAAGGTAGGGTTACACATTAGAGGTTCAATGTATGAGCTAGGGTTACACATTAGAGGTTCAACGTATAAGGTAGGGTTACACATTAGAGGTTCAATGTATGAGCTAGGGTTACACATTAGAGGTTCAACGTATAAGGTAGGGTTACACATTAGAGGTTCAATGTATGAGCTAGGGTTACACATTAAAGGTTCAATGTATGACTAGTTGATTGATTAGAAGCTAACACGCATTTCAAAGCCCATCTTATGATATGTTACGGTTATACATTAGATGTTCAACGGATTTCTTTAGTGAACATCATTTCTTAAACTATAGGTAGATAATTCTCTAGAAGGCAAAATACGCGCGCATTTTGATAGAATATGTAGCCCATCAAAAGAGTATTTGCCGGGTGTGGTTCGACCCCCCCAGAGAAGGTGTCTATGTCATGTTTGACAACAAAGGGATGGTACCTTTGGGTATGTTACGAATCATAAACAGAAGTCTGACAACATCGATCACTATGATCGTGTACTCATACATTGAACAATAATGTTGAACCCTAACTCATAATGACTATAATGTTGAACCTAACTCATTAATTGAACCGATATTGTTGAACCTAAATCTTACATTGACCCTATTAATGTTGAAACACTTAACATTATTAGGTTCAAGTTTATGAGTTAGGTTCAACATAATAGGTTCACCGTACGGTTACGGTTCACATTCGTAGGTTCAATTGGATGAGTTAGGGTTCAAACATTATAGGTTCAATGTATGAGTTAGGGTTCAACATTATAGGTGCAACGTATGAGCTAGGTTTAATGATGAAAATAATTAAATGCAATGTAAGCAAGGGACGTATGAGCATTATAGGTTCAACAAGTGGTCCGTACACTTTCTCTAGGTAGCAACGGACCAAGATACCGTTGTTGTACCTTATCGTTACCTTAAGGACAAAAACCACGTTTTAAGAGGGTGCAAAAAGGTTTTTTATAGGAACAACATCATGTGAGATAATATTGAAGTTGGATCCTAGAGATCATTTGGGGTGTTCGACTTCGGTTATGATTGTAAATAAGGTTTTTGGTTAATATTAGAGGTTCAATGTATGAGCAAGGGTTCACATTAGAGGTTCAATGTATGAGCTAGGGTTACACATTAGAGGTTCAATGTATGAGCTAGGCAAGGATAAGGATACTAGAGGGACAATTAGAGATGGATAAGGATAATAAACGTTAATCGATTTGGTCATTCCGTGTATTATGATTACATATAGTGGTAGCTAGGAGTAAAATTCAGTTAACTTTGAAGTAAATTTATTTAGTATGTGGAATATTGGACCGAAAATAGCCTAAAAACGTAGTTTGTTTAAAAGTCAAACGAACATCCCCAGCGATATGTAACTTATAAACGGGCCAGCCTAATAAATAAGCCTGTTACGTTTCCCCAGCGACATGTCGCTGGGGAAAGTTGTACAAATCAAACGCTACAACAATTATGGACTAATTACGCACTAAACAATGAACAAAAGTATCCCCAGCGACCTGTCGCTGGGGAAAGACTGGCGGGATAATTTCCCGCTTAGATTTTCGCTAAATTTTTTTATTAAATTTCATGAAAATATTCCCCAGCGGACATGTCACTGGGGATAACGTTTCAATACGTGTGACTAAAGATTCAACTAGAAAAAAATGCCACGTCGGAGTATTTTGTCGTTTAGCGAGTTTTCCCCAGCGACATATGTCGCTGGGGAAAAACGCGCTGGGGAAAGGGGCTTTTGTTGTAGTCTCATTTATATGCGACACCAACAAGCTTCCCTCCAACGAAAACCACAGGAACACTCATCAAATTCCCAACGAGTCTACGTAACGCTCTTTCGATATCTCTAGCTCGAGCTAGATCAACTTGGTCGTCTAGCTCGTAAATAGTAGGGCTAACACCCATGCCGAAAAGGAGCCTCTAGCCTCCTTACCTGATGGGAATGCTACCAAGTGGTTAGCGAATATAACGACGACGTTTTGGTAATAACGAGCTTGCTAGCGTCCGATTTGGTGTCAGGTGAGAGTAAGTAGTTACTGGGATAGCTGCACAATATCACATTTCTTTTCTTTTTCCTTGGATAACGACTGCAGACCCGGTCAGAACCTGTTAGACCCGGTCGAACCCGGTCAGAACCGGTCAGAAACCGGTCAAACCCGGTCAGACCTAGTTAAAACCGGTAATAACCGGTCAGACCCGGTCAAAAACCGGTTATACCTGGTCGAACCGGTTCAAAAACTTAGTCACACAGGGTCAGAAATCCGGTTAGTCGCTGTCATTAAAGTCGATAGACCGGTTGAACCGAAGACCCGGTCAAAACTGTCATACCCGGTCATACCCGGCCATACCCATCCATATCCGGTTAAACCCGACCATAGCCTCACACCCGTTCGAACCCGGTTAGACCCGGTGATAAATTTGTGTTGGGTCATTTCCTTGAATATATCATAGTTCTTTTTGTTATAACTAACCATTTTCATCTCATATTCTAATCCTAGACTTTATGTAAGTTCAGTAGTTTAAAGCTTAGTTGGGTCGATCATGGCGATTAAAATTATTATAACTCCATTTTGTAGCAGTGAGATGTGAAAAACTAGTGATTAGGAAGTAATTTAAAAGAACCAAATTAGAAAAAAATTATTGTAATTCCATAAGTGAGTGGTTATAAGTTATATGTGTCATATTAGGCCTGAAGGCACAAAGTCAGTTGAGAATGGATGAGGACAAATTTAGGCCAGAAGGCACAAAGTCAACGGTTTGGGTTGAACCCTCATATCGATTATATGTGTCATTTATGATATTATTGATTATGATAGTTGATTAGCACTAATACGACTAGAAATGTGTGAGTTTATTGGGGGTACACACATTAAACACTTAGCTGTGTTCTCAAGAAAAAAATAAGAGGGAAGTAAAATCAAAGTAAAGAAAAAGGAAGTAAAAGAAGTAATGTTGTGTTTCACTCCAAAAGTGGGGTGGAAGTTTTGTTAACAAAATCCTTTATCTTTCACTCTTTTACTTTCATTTTCATCCCTTAAAAAACTTGAGAACATGAGTTTTTTTATATCTCATCACTTTCTTTTACATTACTCTCATTTACTTAAACTTGGAAACAGTGTGTTAGGGTATGTTTGGCGAAATGGGCTGGGCTAGGGCTTGTGTTGGGGTTGGGGCTAAGGCTTGGGCTTATATTATAAGTCGAAATTGAAGTTTGTATTTTTTTTAAACTTATTTGGCAAATGGGCTGAGGCTGAGACTTATTGTTGGAAAATTACTAAAAATGACATAATTAAATAATTTTTTTGTATATGTTAGATTTTTTAGGGTATATAAGTAATTTATGGTTCATAAGTCCCAGACTAAAGTTTTTAGCCCCTTTTATGGGGTTGGGGCTTATAGAGGCTTATCAATTCATAAGCCCGCGTGATAAACGAGACTTATTTTATAAGCCGACTTATTTTTTAAGCCCAAGCCCGAATAAGCCACCTTATGCCTCTCCCACAAACTATCCTTGGGATATTTTCTAATTTTTTCTCAGTTGCGTTTTTACTTCACGTAACGTTTCTAATTGTAAACCAAAGGACCTAAAATGAAAATACGCGAATCCTATGGGTGCCTAAGGCTATAGCCTCTAGAGAGGTATCTAGGTTCGTTTTTGGGATAAGGGAAAAGAGTATAGAGTTATGATAAGGATGGACTTGTAGTTTCCTTATTCTATCATGATTTGGGTTTGGGCTGTATATATACCCCTTCATCCGAGTCATTAGATACGACACACATAACTAAAATACTCTCCTAAAACAGTTTTGGGTCTTCCTTTTCTCTTCTCAGCCGAATTCATAAACCCTCATTAGGGTTCTTTAATTTGCGGTTCACCCATTACTTTTCTGGTGAATTTTGGTAACCCCTAAAAGGGAATTCTTAGTGTGGTTCGATCCCAGGTCTGTTCCAGAAGTTGTGGTACTTTGGTTTGCATGTTGTCAAGGCGTGACAACAGTTAGATTCGACTAGGGTTTATTTTTGGTGAATTTCGGTTCGTCCTGCCCTAATTCGGTTCTACCAAATTCGGTGGAAACCCTAGGCCTCCTTCCTGATTTTCGATACAACATACAAGAGTGGGTTTTGGTACTTGATTTCAGTAGCTTTGCATTACACTTGGTGTTTGGGATATACGTGAAGTTAGACTAGCATCTAGTTGCGCTCATTGGACGTGTTTGTATGAGCATCCATAGAGGTGGAAATGTATCCATTAGTTTTAAAGCTTTCAGTTCTCGTTTGATTTGTTTAAGACTTTCAACAAAGGTTAGTTTTCTCATACTCTTTTATGTTTATTGTGTGTTAATCATATATGCCAAACTAGATCCATATCCGATGCGTATGTTAGTTATAGGTTAACTAGTTGTTAATCCCATACAATGGCATCGGGAGTCATCCTCATTTGGGTTTATGGGTTACAACGAATTAAACACGCTAGGGCTGCATGAGGAAAACGTGTTTTATTATTGTTAATTGGAAAATTATGGCAACAACATGCAATTCTTGCCATAAAGAATAAATAAAGACCTAGAACTAAACTAATGTTACTTGTTAATAAGAAGAATAGATTATAAATTAATAGTTAATTAAGCTGCATATATTCTTTTTATTTTCTTGGGACTTATGACAGACTCAATCTGTGTTGATATCGATGGATGTTGTGGATTAGGCACTTTAGAGAAAACCTAGTGAGAGTCTTTTGATTCTCGGTTGGTGAAAAGACTCTTTCTGAGAATCAAGGCATTATATGAAATACTGCTTTCGATATAAGAGTTTGTCTTCACTTCTACTCCATCTTTCTGTCTGTTTTAATTGCTTATATGTGATATGCCATGTGATTGCCCAATATTTGCAAATAGACTTTATGAAACTCTAAAAATTGACTAATACTTATACATGAATTTTGGTTTGAACATGTCTGATAATTTTTTACTGTAGGCCTTACTCCTTGTGACCAATTATGTGATATTGTGAAACTGGGATTTTTGGACAAATTTTAATATGGACATAATCTATGAAATATTTGGATTCTTGTGTAATTTATTTTTTTTATATGCTTTTATTACTATGATGAATCACTACTGCACCATGGTTTAACTTGTTCCTTGGCTTTAGTGAACTTCTAGGGTTAAATTGATCTTTAATCTTCTCCCGCACCCACATACTTGCTTCGGGAATATGAGGGAATTATTGGAATAACTTGTGTCTTTTCAACGCATTGCGTAGACAATATAGGGTTTGATCAATTTGTAATTCTTCTCGCGATATTGGAAAATATAAAACTAATGTTAACCAAAGGTTTTTTACTTAACATTAATTCTATCATTAGTGCAATTGGAAGTACGGCTCCCCATTATGGACAACTATAAGAGAAGTTAGGCGGGTTGCTCGGCTCCCAAAAGAAGTCATGTTTTTAATATCTTCGTGCTGACCTGTTCTCCGCTTCTTTGCCCATGCAAAATGGAAGCTACAAAGAAATTGACCAATAATGATGACTATACAAAAAGGTTAACGAAATTTTTGTTTTTTTAATTGTGCTACAAGATGTTTTGATGCTTTTGTACACGACTTTGTCCACATTTTATGTGTATACCCTCTGTGAAGTTTTAGTCTATTGCCAGCCAAAAATTAAGAAAAGAAACTCGTGCAATTTGGGTTGACCTCTCTGGTCAGACTTTGGGCTCTCCCACCATGGCGATTTTTTCAATAGGTCAGATCTATGTCAATTTAGCACGTTCTTTTGATCGACTTAAATTGAGTTACCTGGTTAGGACCATAGGACGAGGCAAAGATGAGACAAAATAGGATTTGACATTACTATAAGACTTTATAAATTTCTAAGTCTCCATAAAACTAAGAGTTGATTCTATGCAATAACGCTCGTCGCTTACCTCTTGCCTACTTGTTTTACCTCGTTGGTTAGCTCCGGTCAATACATTAAGTGGAAGGTCAAGTTGGATCTTAGTTTCACTTATTTGTAATAAGTGGGTTCGTTCAAGCTTTTAAGAATTTCAATTATCGACAAATATTAATTATTTGACTTTTTTTATTGTAGCATAATACCTCGGTTGTGAACAAATTCGGTTTTCAAGGAGTTCTTCGAGAAACAAAATTAAATAGACCCAACTTCATTGACTTTGTACCATACTTAGGGGTTTGTACTATCAGTTGGAGGTTAAGTTGATTACTAGAGCAGCCATTTCCTCCTCGCTCTTGTTCCCTGCTCAACCTGGAAGCAGTTGCTCCTAAGCTCTTGCAGCTCATGCTGCATGGGTGAAAGGATCAAAAGAAGTTACTAGACTCATGCTCATGAAACTAGAAATCTAACGAAATCTGGAAAACCTTCATGCTCATGAGATGTTACAGGAGTTAAAAACTCTATTTGCTCAACAAGCAGAGCAGGAACTTAACAAGACTGTAAGAGACTTTCACTCTTGCAAACAGGAAGAAGGGCAGTCTGTAAGCTCTTACATTCTCAAAAATGAAGATCTATATAGACAATCTTAAGCGTCTAGGCCACCTCATGACACCTAACCTTGGAGTGAGTCTCATTTTGATCTCTCTGCGCAAGGAATTTAACGGTTTTGTGCAAATATATAATATGCATAACATGGGGAAGACGGTTAATGAGTTGCATGCTCACGCAGGGGTCTTTTATGTTAACTAGGAATAGTTAGCCTTTTCTTCTTGTATAAATACCCCTCATGGCTCTCCATGAGGGGGTGGATGTTCATTTTTCTTTTTTCCTTAATCTAATCTTTCATCTTTTTGTTCATCCCCTCTCTTTACTTTCTCTCACTAAAACTACACAATGATCCATCTAGTTTATTTTGATCAACCAAGACCTCCCGAAAGGTGTTTTTTATCATTGTACAATTGGTATCAGAGCTAACCGGGGGTGTATTGTATTCGAGTGTGTTGTGTTAGTGATTTCGTTCTTTTATGAGCTCATTGGTTCGGCGTCGTTTCTTGACTTAAAAGCTTTTAGTCGTGGTCATTTCGTGTGTTGATAAGTCAAATGCAAGGACAGAAAGAAGATAAAATCGTGCAAAGTAACTGTTTGGAGCGAACGAGTTTCATCCTTGTGGGAATCGAACGAGTGTACTCTTTGATGATCGAACGAGCTCCACACTTTGAGGATCGAACAAGTCGAAACCAAGAAGGATCGAACGAGTGTACTCTTTGAGGATCGAACGAGCTCCACACTTTGAGGATCGAACGAGTCAAAACCAAGAAGGATCGAACGAGTGTACTCTTTGAGGATCGAACGAGCTCCACACTTTGAGGATCGAACGAGTCGAAACCCGAACTAGGAGGATCGAACTCAGGAGGTTCGAACAGAAAGAACCCGAACGAGCGGAATTTTCAAGGATCGAACGAGCGAAAATACAAAGGATCGAACGAGCGGATCAGAACGAGTGAATCGAACGAGGGCTCGAACGAAGACTCGAACGATGGAATCGAAAGAGAATTTTATTTTTTTTTTGGACCGAACCGAGGAATTTTTTTTAGAAAACTTGTGTGACTAAATGGTTATCAGTAAAACTGCCATAACTTTGATCCGTAATTCCGTTTTAAGGCCCGGTGACCTCTCAAATCGAAGAGAAAAACGATGACGGATCACGCTATAACCAGCCTTTGGCTGGTTAAGGATTTTTCGAAGCCCAAAAACATCGTTTTCTATGAGAAATTGACATTTTTCATTTTTTTTGATTTTTGGCCGCTGATTCCGAATCAATCACTCACGATTTTCTATTGATTTTGTAAAATCCCGTTAATTCATTTATCGGTTTAAATCATAGACTTGTAAAATCCCGTGAATGTTAATTGATAACAACAACACAACAAACACGATACATAACACTAAAAACGATCCGAATAAGATTCACTTAAACGTCAAAACGGCTATGGAATTCGGATTTTAATGTCAAGTGATCACGGAGTTTATTGGGTATCCCTTATTTGAGTTTGAAGTGGGTTTCATGAAGGCGTCTACTTATTTCATCATCGAGACTTCCTTCTACTTTCTACCCCTTTTCTTCAAACCCAATCTATCGATTGATGACTTGCTTGAACGTATACAGTTATGATTGAGACTTGGATTATCTAGTTATACCCGATGTAAGGAGTTACATTGTAGTACTCACGAGTTATAGCTATCACTTAAAAGAGTTACGTTGTAGTGCTCAGTGTCACACGCAGATGCAGATGTGGATAGTTTCAAGAGGTGTCGTACTTATTTGGCTCTTAGTTGAGTGTATAAGGGTATCTTAGATTCTTTTCTTAGTGCACCGTTCTTTAATCACCAAAAGAGCGGAAAGCTTAAGTAACAAATTTGGGGAATTCTACTTCATTTTCAAGTTTGGTATATCGGGTTTACTTCACCAAGTGGTCACAGCAATAGCCGACAGAATACGAGGTTGGTAAGTTAGCCATAGAGTAAAAGGTTGAGATGTGATCAGCAACTCTCACGGGACATTTGAAGCTACTGAACGTCAATGATACTTCATAGTCTCAGCAAAATCTTTCAAAGTTCTTTAATGTCTTTCATAACTTTTCAAGATTGTTGCTTATGACAAGAACTTCTCGTGTATATGGTCGTATACGTCAATGATGCTCCCGAGAGTTCGAAACCAACATGGGGGAATACGTGTACTTTGGATACTTGATGCTAAAGGTCAATTTCCAGGGGGAAGTAGTTTATACTACTTCACTTAGTATGGTTTGTGAAGTACTCTGCATGCGTGAGAAGAATTGTTGCTGATCTCTTGCATGTTCCCCCGAACAGATAATCATCAAGACCAAATGTCATGATACAGTATAGAAGCAGTATTAGATGGTGTGGTTGACTGTTTCTTCTACTAAATTCCGCTGTGCACCTTAAATGTCAATGTTAGAAGATCGTTCAAGCTACATTAACGATTTCAAGAATCTGCTCAAGATACGGATGTTGGTTTGGGGGAAGCTGATTCAGAAACTTCGCCAAAAAGAAGTCTATGAAGAAAGCTTTTTAAAGACATGCTGCATGAATTGGGGGGAAGTTAATCCAACTCATGTATAGCTAACAATTGTTCCAAGAACAAGTCAAACAAAGAGATCCAAGCTGGAGTCCATGTACAAGACTAGAAGACAAAGACGTCACTTCAGCATTGAACTCCTGGATGTCCACTTTATTTTGTTGTATTTGTACTGATAGAACAATGTAAGTAATCCCGTAATGCCCGAATATTGTGGGAAGATTTGTCAGCCTAAAATATGTCGGCTAAAACGGATTACATAGTATATACAAGCCGGACACTGCAGGGACTAGAAATGTCATTGTAGTAAGTAGATCGGTCCCTGAGCTATAGATATCACCCTCCATACTTCCATGGAGGGGAGAGGAATATCATATTTTGTAATAAGGTGTGATGTGTTTCACTCTCAAAACACCACATCTTCCTTTTCCTCTTACTATTAATATGGCTTTCTATTTGTTTAATCTCCCCGACCTCCGATCATTTATCTTGTATAGCTTGTGAATCTTTTGGGATAAACAGTTTCTTAACATACATACCTCATTAGTCAATTGAAGTACGACTCACCCCATATATGGACAACCTATAAGAGAGTTTAAGTCGGTTGAAAGTAAGATTCCCCAAATGAAGTCAGGTTTTTAATACGCTTCGCGCTGACCTGTTTCTTCCCTTCTTTGTGCGTTCTAAATGGAGCTACCGTGAACACTTGACAAAATGATTGCTATACCAAAAAGGTTAACAAAATGTTTCTTCAACTTTGGTGCTACAAGTTGTTTTAGCCATGCTTCTTGTACACAACTTTGTCACATTATGTGTATACCCTTAATATGAAAATTTTTTAAGTCTATAGCCAGCCAAACCTAAACACTTGCATTTGGCTTGACCTCTCCTGGTCAGACCTAAGGGCCTTGCCCACCATAGGCGAATTTTTTTCATAGGTCAAACTATACAATTTCGCACGTTCTTTTTTGGTGGACTTAAATCGAGTTTCCCGGTCAGACCTCGTGACCCGATGCATAAGAAGAGACCAAATATGGCTTTTTGACATTACATAAGAGTTACTAATGTCACTATTCTCATAAATCTAAGAGTTGCATTCCATGCAATTAACGCTCGACGCTTACCTCTTGCCCCACTTGTTTACACGTTGGTCAGACCTTCTGTAATAAATGGGAGGTCATGTTGGATCTTAGTCTTATTAGTAAATTAATTGGGTAGTTATTTTCCTTTAAGAATTAATTATCGACAATACAATATTTGAACTTTTTCACAATTGTAGATGACAACCTCGTCAACTACAATTCGTGTCTTCAAGGGCATCTTCGAGGAGCAAAAACTGAACTGGACCCAACGTTTAATTGATTGGTAAGACAACTAAGGATTGTACTATCAATTGAGATAAGGTTGAATTACCTAGAAACAGCCACTATCCTCCTGCTCCATGTAGCTCTTGCGGGTCAGCAATGTATCCTTATTTTGAAATCCTTGCAGCTCAACAGCTTGTGTAAAAGATCAAGAGAGATTGTGGACTCATGTCATGACCATGGGGAGCCAAAGATCCAACGAATCTAGAAAATCTCCCATGCTAAAGACATTTCTAAAGGAGTTTGAAACTCTGGTTTTGCCCAACAAAGCAGAGCAGGAGCATCTAAGACTACGCGAAGATTTCACGCCTGTAAACAGGAGAAGGGCAGTCATTTAGCTCGTATGTTCGAAATGAAGAGCTATATAGACAATCTAGAGCGTTTGGGGCACCCCGTGACACTTGGCCTTGCCGTAAGTCTGATTCTTATCGGTCTACGCAAGGAATTTGATAGGTTTGTGTAGAATACAACATGCATAGCCTGGTAAGACAGTTAACGATTTGCATGCAATGCTAAACTCCATGAAGCAAACTCTTAATCTTCCGCAAAAAAAACGCCCTGCACTACATGCGCTATTCGAGCTGGAAAAGTTCCAGAAAGGTAAAAGCACAACAAAACCGCAACCCTTAAAGGCTGCCAGTGGACAAAAATCAGGGAATGGGAAAAAATAAGCACGCTTAGCCCCAAGCCCCTAAGATTTATACCCCTCCACCAAGAGGGAAGATCCCGCAAAGGAACTCAATCTGTCATGATGTGGAGAAGAACAGGACATTTGGAAGAGGAACTGTCCTTAGTACTTTAAGCCGAGTAGCTAAAGAAAAAAACGAACCTAACCTCTGGAGCTGGTGGTTGGTTCATGTATCTTCGTTATGAACACAATACTTTCCTTAATAGATCAAGTGATCAATGACACTGGTTGTGGTACTCATATTTTGTAATACAACGCAGGGTCTAAGGGCCAAGTAGAGAAACTGAAGCCGGGGCCTTAGCTTTACTGGGCAATGGTCAACGGTGAAGCGTAGAATCAATTGGCAACTTTGATTTATCTCTCCCAAGCGGATTAGTTATTGTTTTGAAACAATTGTCATTTATGCTCCTTCTAATACTAAAGGAGTAATTTCAGTTTCCCCTGTTTGTACGAAGATGGTTTTTAATTAACCGCTTCGTGAAAATACAATTCAAGTTTCTAGGAATAACATGGTTTATTTTAGTGCTATCCCAAGGGATGGTATTTTTGAAATTGAGTTGTCTAATTCTTATGCAAATGATAGTTCTATATATACTGTAAGAAATAAAAGAGCCAAGCTAGACTTGGACTCAGCTCTCTTTGGCATTGGGGTCGTCTTGGACACATCAGCAAGAACGCATTGAAAAGTTTCAACACAATGGACTTCTCAATTCAACTGACCTTATGGCTTTTTTGAAAAATGGTTCCTTGTATGTCTGGTTAAGATGGCAAGAAAACAATACACACCATCAAGTGGCAAGGGCCAAAGAACTTAACTTGGTCTAATACACAACCGATGTATGTGGCCCATTTGAAGTTCACTTAAGGCAGGAGCAAACTACTTCTCACTTTCACTGACGACATAAGTCGTTTATGGTTATGTTACTTGTTAAAACATAAACATGAAGAGTTTTAAAACTTTCAAAGTGTTTTCAAAAGAAGTAGAAAATCAACTCGGCAAGACTAAAAAATTGCTGACGTTCTGATCGTGGGGGCGATTATATGAGTCACGAGTGTTTTGGTCATCTATAAAGGATCAAGGGCTAATCGCCCATCATAACTCCTCCTTACACTCCCACCACACAATGGTGTGGTCGAAGGAAAACGAAACCCTACAGGAATATGGGTTGATCTATGAATGAGTCAAACAACTCTTCCAAATCCTTTTGGGATTAGCTCTTGAGACTGCTGCACGCATTTCTCAATATAGTTCTAACTAAGAAGGTGAAAAGACACACCAACGAATTATGGCATGGGCAAGCCCTTAAGTTGTCTTACATAAACGTCTGGGGTTGTGAGGCACTTTGTTAAGGAGAAACTCTTACCATGCCAGACAAGTTAAGAACCCAGGTTCTATTAAGTGTATCTTCATAGGATACCCAAAGGAAACAATGGGTTATTCTTTCTACTACCCACCCGAGAACAAAGTCCTTGTTGCTCGGAATGCTAAATTCCTAGAGAATAGTCTTATAACTTAAGAAGCAAGTGGGAGTCTAGAAGATCTTGAAATTATTCAAGAAGAAGATACGCATCCTTCTATAGACACTAGCTTAAATCATGAAGAGGATGATCTAGAAATAGATGAACCTTAAAGTGATAGCATTCCCATTCGTAGGTCCACAAGGACACGACGTCCTACAGATCGTATGTGCTTATACATCGATGCTGAGGAACATGAGTTAGGGGATCTCGGTGAACCCACTAACTATAAAGCTGCATTGTTAGACCCTGAGTCTGATAAATGGCTGAATGCTATGAATGTGGAAATGCAATCCATGAAAGACAACGAAGTTTGGGACTTGGTTGATCTTCCTCCTAACAGCAAAATCGTTGGTAGCAAGTGGCTCTTCAAGAAGAAGACTGACATAGATGGAGCTGTACACACCTATAAAGCTCGTCTTGTGGCGAAGGACTATACTCAAACCCCAGGGATTGATTATGAGGAAACCTTTTCTCCTGTTGCATACATTAGAGCTATTAGGATTCTTATAGCCATAGTCGCGTATTATGACTATGAGATTTGGCAAATGGATGTCAAACTGCCTTCCTTAATGGATATCTCTTTAAAGAGGTTTACATGGAGCAACCTGAAGGTTTTGTCAATCTAAAATATCCAAAGCGTGTATGCAAGCTGAAGCGTTCCATTTATGGGCTTAAGCAAGCATCAAGGCAATAGAATAAAAGATTTGATGATGAAAATAAGAAATTTGGTTTCACTCAAAATCCTGATGAGCCATGTGTATATCTAAAAGCTAGTAGGAGTAATGTCACTTTCCTAATCTTGTATGTCGATGACATATTAATCATGGGAAACAACATTCCAATGTTACAATGTGTAAAATCCTACCTTGGAAGATGTTTTGCTATGAAAGACTTAGGTGAAGCTGCATATATTCTTGGAATCAAGATCTATAGAGATAGAACGGCGGTTAATTGGCTTATGTCAAAGTGCTTATATCGAGAAAATCTTAAAGTGGTATCACATGGAAGTATCCCTATGCAAGTAAAGCTTAGATTGAGTAAATCACAAGCTGCTTCAAAACCTGCTGAGCTAAAGCACATGCAAAATGTTCCATATGCCTCGGCTGTGGGTTCTATTATGTATGCTGTGAGATGTACTCGCCTTGATGTTGCGTTCGCTCAGAACATAACAAGCCGATTTCAACAGAATCCAGGTGATCTTCACTGGACTACTGTTAAGAACATTCTGAAGTATCTCAGGAATACTAAGGACATGTTTCTAGTTTACGGAGGTGATCTAAAATGAGAGTTCAGGGTTTTTTGCTACACTGATGTTGGATATCTAACGGATGCTGATGACCTCAAGTCTTAGACTAGATATGTGTTCGTTTTGAATGGAGGTGTTGTTGATTTGAAGAGTGGCAAGCAAAGCATTTTCGCTGCTTCATCTGTAGAAGCTGAGTATATTGCTGCCCATGATGCTTCTAAAGAAGCCGTATGGGTTAGGAAATTCATTTTTGGGCTTGGCATTGTTCCTACAATTGAAGAACCCATTAATATGTATTATGATAATACTGGAGCAATCACTATAGCTAATGAATTTGGAATCACTAAAGGTGCTAGACATTTCCATACCAAAGTTCACTACCTTCGTGAAGTTATTGAATTTGGTGACATAAAGTTAGAAAAAGTTCACACAGATGACAACTTAGCTACTAGGAATATTGGAATGCTTCCAGCTAGTAGTCTCATGTAAATTTGTGTTTTTTAATTATTTGGATAATTGGGATTGTAAGACAATTTTATTTTCTGATGAATAAAGATAC
>BQNB010067553.1:0-13492 GCA_026074375.1 Tanacetum coccineum | reverse complement strand
CATAAAGGGGTATTGCTACGTACAAGTTGAGTTTCGATGTTGGAGTTTCTTGTGTTGATGGCTGAATTTACATAGTTCTAGTTATGAAGATTGTCATCGTGTGGCTCGGGAGTATCATTGTAATTCGAGCATTTTGCTAGTCTTTGATCTATAAGAAAGAGTCTTATAAATTCTCTTTTAACTTACCTTCTTTAATTTATATAAAATAATCACTTTTTTAATTAGTAAAGTGATCAACATATAATTAAATCTCAGTATGAGAGGTATTTGTTAACGTGAAAAGTGATTATTTTATATAAAATAAGCCTCAATTTTCTGGCTTATTTTCAGAATTGTGATCTTATATAAGTTTATTACGATATGATAAACTTAAATAAGCTCACAAGTCTCAATATAAGCCACAAAATTAGAGCTTATGTTATATAAGCTTATACAAGTTTATTATATTATGATAAATTTAAATAAGCCCACAAGTCTCAATATACACCACAAAATTAGAGCTTATGTTATATAAGCCGAAATCTAATAAGCTCATAACACATATAAGCCGAAATAAACACCCCCTAAAAATACATTGATTTAAATTAAATGCATTCTTGATTTTTTAGATACTTCATAATATGTTTTATAGCTAAAGACTAGATGCATATACATATATGGGATGCATTTATCAAGTTAGACGAATCATATATATATTCCGTCGTCTGCGGATCAAATTTGTTGCTAGTACTACTTTGCACTGTTTTCACTTCAAAATCACGTACGAAACTAATTGGCATGCATCTAAATGAATAGAGTTGCATTTAATTTAAATCGACGATTTAAATTAAATGCATTCCTGATTTTTTTAGATGCATCATAATATGTTTTCTAGCTAAAAATTAAATGCATATACATATACTAGATGCATTTCATCAAGTTAGGCGAATCATATGTATATTTCGTCGTCTGTTGGTCAAATTTGTTGCTAGCACTACTTTGCATCGTTTTCATTTAAAATCATATTAATTGCATCGTTTTCATTTAAAATCATATCAAATTTTCTTTTTACCGGATCCCTACCCATTGATACATCAGCAAAATATATTATACTCTAGATTTTGCAATATACTAGTTATAAACTATCATGACTATAGTCAAACAGATTATTAGTGCTTGTTGTTTGGTTTGTCGGTAGCTCAACACCGCTTGAGTGGTAATATTCAAGTACAGATGGAGAGGTGAAAGTCCACTGATCTTTTGTTTCTTTTCTGGTTTTTGTCATAAAACTCGTTCTTAAGAAAATCATATTAAATTTTCTTCTCACCGAATCCCTACCCATTGACACATCAACAAAATATATTATACTCAATACTAGATTTTGCTATATACTAGTTATAAACTATCATGACGATAGTCAAACAGATTATTAGCGCTTCTTGTTTGGTTTGTCGGTAGCTCAACACCGCTTAAGTGGTAATAGTTCAAGTACAGATGGAGATGTGAAAAGTCTACTGATCTTTTGTTTCTTTTGTTTCTTTTCTGGTTTTTTGTCATAAAACGCTTACTCAGGAAAATCATATTAAATTTTCTTCTCACTAGATCCCTACCCATTGATACATCAGCAAAATATATTATACTCAAGATCAGATTTTGCAATATACTAGTTATAAACTATCATGATTAGTGCTTCTTGTTTGGTTTGTCGGTAGCTCAACACCGCTTGAGTGGTAATGGTTCAAGTACATATGGAGAGGTGAAAAGTCTATTGATTTTTTGTTTCTTTTCTGGTTTTTGTCATAAAACGCTTTCTCAGGACGCCAAAGCTTATGCAATGAGTGGTGAAAAGTTTGCTCCAAGCATCATAAAGAATCGTTCCAAACAAGCTCTAAATAGAAAAATAAATTTATTTTGGTTCAATACAAATATCAAACATTAAATTAAGCTGCACACAAAATTTCAACCAAGTGAAACAAGTTTAATAACCCAACAAAAGATCCATTAATATCTTGATATCTAAAACAATACAAAAACTAAATTTATTTATGAGTAAACTGCAAAAATCATCCCTGGTTTGTAGTTATTGGCACTAATCATCCCTAGCCGATACAAAATCTTCGTCTTCCTATCAAGAACAAAAGGATGTTGGAGGGTGTGTTCTATATTATGTGGTGGTATGTGTGGACTTTTCGCAACAAAATGCTCTTTGACGTTAAAAATCCGAGGAAGGCGACCTTGTTCGACGATATTGTGTCTATGTCTTATTTTTGGGTTTATAATAGATGTAATTCCTCGTTTAATATGTCTGACTGGATCAAAAATCCTAGTTTAATTCCTTTGTAATTTGCTAGTGCCTTACTAGCGTTTCATTAATAAAATTGCCGTTCAAAAAAAAAATCATCCCTAGCCGATACTATTGACACTAATCATCTCTGAGTGATGAAACATTTGGTAGAATACATCCTTCACCACTTATTATGGAAGGTAATTATGTCATTTAAACCACATGAATGATTTATGCCAAAATATGTTTAAACCACATAGATGATTTTTGTAGTTTGCTAAAAAAACTAATATTACAATTATTATTATTAATACCTTTATTATTATTATTATTATTATTATTATAACATCACTTTATTATTATTATTATTTTATTTATTTATTTTTACTATATGTATTTGTAATTAACTTATTTTATTTTTTATATTTTTATCAATCAGTTTATTAGAAATTTAACGGATTTACAAAAAATTAGTGGGAAGCCGATATATTATCTAGGCCCCCACTCCTTGATGTGTATGTATCTGAATGGGCCTTCGTCTTTGACGTAAACCAGGATGGCTGATTTTGTTCCCGGTCGTGCGGTGATTGATGCTAAGTGTTTTACCATATCCAATAGTCGCTCACATAGCCTCATACTTCACATGTTTACTTTGTGCGACTTTTGGATTTGGTAGCACACTTAACCACATACTTCACACGTTTACGTTGTGTTGCATCAATCACCGCACGACCGGGAGCAAAATCAGTCATCCCGGTTTGCGTCAAATGCGAAGACCCAGTTAGATACACACACACATCAAGGAGTGGGGGGCCCAGATAGTATCTTGGTTTCACACTAATTTTTTGTAAATCCCTTAAATTTCTAATAAAGTGATTTATAATAGAAAATAATAATAATAAAAAAAATTTATAAAATTAAAAAGTAAAAAATATAAAAATATAAAATATAAAAATATATAAAAATAAAATAAGTAAATTAAAAATAATAAAAATAAATAAATAAGCATATAATTATAATAATAAAAATAATAAAAGTTTTAATAATAATAATAATAATAATAATAATAATAGTTTTTTTAGTAAACTGCAAAAATCATCCCTGTGATTTAAACATATTTTGGCAGAAATCATCTCTATGGTTTAAATGACATAATTACCCTTCATAATTAGTAGTGAGGGATGTATTATGCCAAATGTTTCATCACTCAGGGATGACTAGTGCCGACAATATCGGCTAGGGATGATTAGTGCCAAAAGCTACAAACCAAAAGGATGGTTTTTGCAGTTTACTCTTTATTTATTTTGCTTCAATCCAATATCAGACATCAAATTAGTGGTGTTTGTTTTTTCAGAAATGCCTCTTAACAACATCTTAATCTAACTCATTCAGACGTGGTCAGACATTTGGGTCGTTAAGACTGTTTGTTTTTTTCAAGTCATTCAGAGGCAGTAAGAGGCAAGCAGTGTTTAGAGCGTTTGTTTTTTTTCTGATCATTAAGAGGCAGTAAGAGGCATAAACCTCTTACTGAACTAGATGTGGATGGGCTGTCTTAACACCTCTTAATGTCTTCTTTTTCCTTACTTTTTTGTTTTCTTTTTCTTTACTTTTTTTGTTTTATTTTTTTTCTATTTTGTTATGATTTTTTTTATTTTGGTGTTTTTCTTTTTTTATTATTGCTTTCACAAATTTAAAGGGTGTGTAATAGAATCATTGATATGTTTTGTTAGATAAAGAGTGTATAAGATGATATATGTCAACTCATATTTTGTTCAAATTGAAAGGTACGGTTTCGGACTCGTACATCTCAATTCTAACGCAACTCATTTAGTTAATCGTTTTAAGAAGTTCATTTCAAACTTTAAATCGATTATATTATAGAATTTGTTAGGCCGTGCTAGTTTATATGAGTTTATTTTATTGTGGTGAATGAAATCCGTATTATATTGGAATTGTAAAAATACTAGTTTAACCTGATTAGACATTTTATCCAAAAACAATCAGTTTTTAGTTCATTCAGATTCAGATTTCTCAACACGTTATTCAGTGTATGTTGGGTAATCAGATTCTGACTGTTCTATGAATATTATAGATATCAGATGTGCGAATCAGATTCAGATTCAGAGCATCTTAATAAACAAACAGCCCCTAAGCTGCACACAATATACAAAACACAAAATTTCAGACAAGTTTTATAACTCAACAAATATCCATTACAAATTTTATATCCAAAACAATACAAAACCTCTTTTGGAATTGCATAAAACATGAAATCCTAAACATTAAAAAACTTGGACAAACATAACAACCTAGACATGAGTTTGACAAACATAAAAACCTAAACATGAGTTCGACAAGATGAAAACCTCAATTCCCTAAATAAGAGTAAAACTGCGATGCGGAATTAAGAACCTGTTCGTCAATGTGCTTTTGTGCAATAGAACTCATATCCCCCAAAAGCTACAATCAAATCATAAGAAATACTTACTCATAGACATGATTTTATTTTAATAGACAAACTAATATATAAATACGACAAGTACTTACATTAACCGGAAAGTTTTGTTGTAGCCTAAAAATTAAGCTCAAACATAACTAACGACACATAATAGCTGCATTCTCCATTAGACTTTGTTGGTGACACTAAATTCGAATACAAATTATAAATTACACATAGGCAACAAACAAATCAATTTTTGCACAAGTATATGCATATAGGTAGATAATTTATGTTAACCGTAATCCAATTTATATTCATCTTACAAGTCATGAAAAATCAATAGTGTAAGTTAAAATACTTTATGTACTCAATTGTTAATTTATGTTTACTAGAAATTCGTACCTTTCCATGATTGATGTCAATCTGTACATATGCGTGGTTTTTTTTCATGTCCATATGGAAGAATCCAATGTGTATCTCGTCTTTTTCAAAAGGAAAATTATGAATAACACCCAATGAGAACTACAAGAAAGGTTAAGCATTTTAGTATCCTCTTTATCAAAGGAAAAATTATGAATAACACCCAATGAGAACTACAAGAAAGGTTAAACATTTTAGTATAAACAAAAGATGTGTTATTGAAATCATATGACAAGCAAAGATATGGGTACGTACTCTTTCAAATAAGGTGCAATGAATATGGTTTTGTATTGGTGTGCTACAAAAGTTTGATGAATGTGTTTCATTGCAGCCGCACCAGTGTCTTCTTGGCATATTCTCAAATGGACGAGTGACGGGTTTAAGAACAAACATTTGTTGCTATTCGAAAAACGTTGTTCAACGGAGCCATATAGATGTCTAAAACTAAAACAATAAACATCATAAAAAATCAATAAAAATATATAATACCAAAACTTATGATATTGCAAAAAAATTAGAAAGTTAATGAGCTTACATCGCTCACCGATGTATAATGCTACCATCAAGTCAACTATTCGTCATCCAAGCTAACAATGACGAATATTCAACATGCTCGAAAAACCTCCTTGGGCACGACATAACAATGATCCAGTCTTCTCGGTCAAGACTTTCTATGAACTTGGACGCTAATCTATGGAATTCTGTTGGCTTCCTCGGCAACAATGCCATGCATTCCCTAATAGTGTTATTCCCGTTTCATGTGGGAAGAGTTTTCTTCGAACCACTCCAACCCGACAACACTTCCATGCATTTCTCAATTGTGTTATCCTCTTCTCGTATTAGAGGACTCTTCTTTAAACCACCCAAAGAAGCTGTGGCTTGTGATGGCAACTCGGCATTGGATATATATTAGCTGTAAATTGGATGATGTTAAAGCAAAATTATTAAACCAATAATACTATATTAAAAGTAACCCTTATGGATACTAAAACATATTTCTACTTTTGAGTCAAAAATATTCTATTATGAGAAGAGATTAAGCCATCAAAACATATTAATGGAATTGACAATATGTTTGACACAAAAAGAAGGGTAACATGTTTTAGTATCCGCATCATATTTTGGGGTTATTTTTAATATAATATTTTTGGTTTTATTGTAAAATATTATGGGCTTATGGCTATTCATCATCTTCAGTAACAAGTTAGGGGTTCACATGTATATATACCACATGCTTCTAACTTGTTGAAGGACCATTCAATACTAATAATCTCTTCCTCTTATATGTCTCTTTCCCTCTTACTCTTATTCTTGTTATCAACATGCTCTAAAAGTGATATTCGGTTTTTAGAGGTAATTCTAGAACATTTATTCGTACTTTGTAAATCGTCGATTATACTTTATACTATATAAATTACGATCGTTACTTTGTCATGCTATGCATTAATACATGCAACCTTCCATTATGATTTTTATATTGTTACTAGCCTCAAGGCCCGCCCGATGGGCGGCTAGCTATAAGATTATTTTTGAAGATACAAAATTTAGTATTAGAATAAAAGAAAAAAATAAAGCAAAATGATTGAATATTAAAACAAAAAACTAAAGGTGAAAATGTCATTGCAAAGATTTCCAAAAAAAAGTAAATAACGCTGATTGTTTAAAAATAAAAAAGCAAAAAAAATGAGACTACAATTATACTTGATAAAAAATAATTCTTATATATCTAAAAGTGAAATTTTGAAGATTTCTCGAAAGACATTCCTTAATGTGCATCTTCGTAATCCAGAGCCTCAAAATTCTCCTTGTCACTGTAAAAGATAAAAGTAGTAAAATACTTGATACAATCACGTTAAAACGAATATAATTTTAAAACAATAAATAAGGTCACGTTCTTAAGTATCATGAATACATTCATATCACAATAACATGAGACTACATGTACACTTGATAGCACCATTGTAATTGTAAAACAGAGTCGTTCGATATAAAAGCATGATAATATCATGGATATATGTTTTACTTAGAACACGAGCATTTGTTCTTGATCCATTTGAAACCAGTAGTGGCACCTTTCTTCAATTTGTTGGCTCCAACAACAGCAGAAGACTTAGCTTTCATCAATAATGTGGATGCAACTGCCTTAATCTGATCCATCTTCTTGTTACTGTTTGTCTTTTCCGTATGTTTTTCATAATCGTTTTGCTGATTGTCAAATACACCGGTTCCCCACTGATCAGACCAGCTATCAGCCTTAGTTGCCATATTATTACCTGAAATGTGTTACAAAATTACCAAATGATCATCTACCAAAATCAAGATCAATCTTTACTTGGAATGAGGCAACCCATCTAGTAAGTTCTAATAGAATACGTAAGTAGCTTTACAAACCGGCGACATGAAACAAAGTCCCGTCATAACAACTCATCATTTCTTGCTAATTGGTTTCTTTTTAAAAATCAAAGTTGGTAGTTTTTCCTGGAAAATATGCTAAAGTCCTGAACACCTGGAATGAATATATAAGGATCAACCATTCATTTAATTTAGTTTTTCAAATGATAAAAAAACTGGTGTGTACTTCAGCTTTTTGACTAAAGTTTATAGACAATAATATAGGTGAACTTGCATACCCATATGATATATCTGTGTTACGTAGTTGGAATCACCTATGTATGAAAAAATAGTTTTGTGGTGTGGAGTTAAACGAATGTATCTTACATGTTTCTTGTGATGTTACCGTTTTTCATGCTCTGTAATGCATACATCAGTAACAAATCTATTTAATAAAAGGGACATGAACATATTATAAACCTAGTGATGAGAATTAAGGCACGACAACTAATATATTATCAAACATTCTAAATTAAGCCAAGGAGTATCTAAAGACCACAAAAACGTAAAGATAACTTAGCTTTGGTAGATACAGTAGATGATTAATGTCTATTTTAACTATTCCTTTTAACTATAAATTCATACCTGTATTATTGATGCCATGTAAGTATCAACTCTGGAAGCTAGATGCTAAATGAATTGCCTTGTCAGATCTCTCAGAAAATCTTGATAGTCACTCCTAAAACACGTATATCCGAACACGTGTTACAACTCCTTAATAACTATCATTGACACTTTCTTTAACCCATCTATGCCACTCATTTAAATGGTGAGAATTCAAACAACACATAAATGAGACCATCAGTTCTGATCAGTCTGATAGAGATGGCCTGCATTTTGCAATGGGTCAAAAGGCTAAAAAGTTTAGTGGGTCAGAAGAGTTGTCTGCAATCAATCACATAGAAAAAAAACTAAAGGAGAGCTAAAACGCTAACATAATATCCATTCGATAAACTCAAGGTTGCAAAAATCATGAATCTTTAGCCGGGCGGTCGACCACCTTGTAGCTTGTAATCGGTCAAGGCGGGATTAATCGGCGATTAATCGGATTGGCATTTCTAGCAAAATTTGGGTATTTCCAGTAAGTTTTGTGTATTTTTGACGAGTTTTTGATATTATTGGCACTACTTTTTTCTAATAAAACCTGTAATAGATTTAAACAGTTACTATAAGTGATCAAAACAAGCTTACGATGAGTTTTAGATGCTTCCGGCAAGATCGGAAGGTTTTCGACAAGTTTGACCACCATTGATCGCCGTTGACCACGGTTGACCTATTTATTTGACCATGTTACATTAATCGGCAAGGTTGGTGGCCTTGTAGCGCGTAATCGGCGAATAATCGGCCTTGTAGACCTTGTTTTGCAACACTGGATAAACTAAATGATCTTTTCCTATTTTGGTTGTCCATTTCGATCACCCACGGAAGTCACTATAATATGTACCGTTGACAACAATAACCTCGATTAAATGATTTACAACTAAAAAAAACGATGCTTTAACTCAATATATTGCTATGTGAAGGACTAAAAACTAGTGATATAACTTGGGACTTCAGTTGAAATATACCTTATCTTTAGATTAATCCTTATTAATTTTTTCATTTCGTAAATTCCTTTTGGAAGTTTGTCAAAGTCGGATTTTTCAGGTTTAGCAATAGAAGACGTGTTGAATGTGCTTGCAGCAATTCCCCTTTGCTCTTGATATATTGGTCTCGTTTGAAAGTAGGTTGTTATATGCAGTTGACTTAGAGGGGTGTTTCCGTAAGCTTATGGTTAAAAGCATACTTGTTTTCCGAAAGCTCTAAGCCAAATGCTTATGCTTATTATCTTATTTCCTCCCTAAAAAGCTATAATTCTAATTAGCAATCCCAAAAAATTAATGCTAAAGTCTCACGCGAGCTGCTCAATTTAAAGTTTGTAAAATTTATCTAACATTTTTGTTTGCATAGGTTACCTTGAAACTGGATTCTGTTTTACGTGCCACAAACGAAATATTACATTAGTGCAAGTTTAACGTGTATATACTCATGCAATATAGTTTAGATGTAGACCTCAAATTTGCATATTTAATCAATACTAATTCAAGATTGGATTAACACAAACGTTGATTATAAACATCTGATCACTTATAACGTACCTGATGGATTGTTAGAGCTATGTCAGCCTTGTCATTGCACCAATGTCGAAAACATCTCGTGTATCACAGCATGGAACATTAATTACCTGCCATTATGATTCATTTTTCATCCATTTTATATGAGTTTAAACAACCTAAAAAAACAAACAATGGGTATTATCAAATATACAATATTGATCAACTTCTAATTTTAACGGTGAACAACTGACATGTAACACAATCTTTAAACCAAGTTGTTTTGGGCTCAAAATTTCTTTTTTATTATAATTCAGATCAAATAAACAGTCGGAACAAATAATGAAACTTTGATGGAATGAAGAAGTTAAGTCCATACAAAGACGAAACTAACTTATTAATTATCTAATCTAGTTTTGTTAAACATGAAGGAGTAGGAATATATATTCAGAAAAGAGAGATAAATATGTTAATCCACCAACATGTAGTTGATTGAAAATAAGAATGATATCATTGTTATTCTTTTGGTAAAACAAATTAGATCAGAGAATATCATACCACCAATTTCTACACTACAAACAATGTGATAACCATATTATATCATGTTAGATCTGACTGATATGATTTTAAAACCTTAAATTTACCTTTGTTCTAAGAGGTCCAAGCTTCTTAACAGCTTGGTAACCAGAACCAATCGAGATAGCCAAACCACATGAAATATTTCTTGATTCATCATTGTTCCGCCATACATGTGTAATTGTTAGATAAATTTCATCATTTAATTCAACTGATATGTTAACTTGGTAGGGCCCATGTAACTCTTACTTCTTCCTTGAAGTTCAAATCATAGGTTTTTCCCTTGTCTTCATAGAGGCCAGATGCAGCAACATCCATTCCGATAACAACCTGCATTAAATCCGTTTAGCGACCACAGAAAACATATTCTTCAACATATCGTATTTTTTTGGAGATACAAAACAAAATTACATTTCCACTATATCAAGCCTTTGCTATCACAGTCTTCAAAAGATCCAGACCTTTTTTGTTTTCCTGCATGAAACGCGACACACAAGTCATTGATAAATCATCCACAAAGTATTATTTAGTCCAGAGAATGTTTAAGCTAAATGATTAACAAAAGATCTTGCAATTCCTATAAAATACATGCCTGAGTAGAATTTTAGAAGAACGATATGTACATTCTGACCTCCCCGGACCTATTGAATTAACAAATGCATCATGTATTAGTTTCATGTTTTTAGTTTGGTTGTTTATGACCTCCCCGGCTCTTAACTGTGGCTTGAACACGATTAACCTAAAATAGATATATAGATATATATAATTTACATATGGAATCTGTAAATAAGTTATACATAAAACATATTGCTTATTGTATTAAATATAACAAAAACAAACCTGTGCATCTTGGAACATCATGTCTAATGACTAAACTTCATTAGGCTTGTTTGCAGGGTGTAACTTCCAAATGCTAATGCATCGAGTTAAAACCTTAAGATCATCAAGCATAGGACCGATGTCACACAACTGGGTCATGTTCAGTTCCATTTTGCTACAAACATATAAAAGAATAAAGTTTCAGGGATAACAAATTCAATGAATACAAACACTATGAATACAAAAATTACAATAAAGATGTAGATTATAACATTGATCATAGCTATCATCTACCTTTTGTTTATTGGTTTGAGAAACAGAAGAATACATAATAAGAAGTTTGGGCTGATAACAAAGGAAACGATTTGTGCATTAAAAAAGATTTCCTGAAAATAAAGGTGATTGTTACATTGTGATAAATGCTTTCGGTTTTGCATTTCAATTTTGTCAAGGTTTCCTAATTTGTATGGTTTTTTGAAAACAATGATTTTTACAAATCAAAACACAAAACATGTATCAGCTTGATGAACTTGAAAACAAGACATTTATCAAAATTGAAGCTCCTTACCAACATAATATATACAAAATAAAGCTGGAAATGAATAGCTTGTGGAAATTGAATAAAAACATAATATATACAAAATAATTAAGCTGTAAACTATAAAATAATAATTATCACAAATAAAAATTAAATAAAAAAATGAACCAAACATCACTAACCTGGGAATGAATCGTTTGTTTAGATTGATGATAATCATAGTCATCTTCGGTAGCGTATGTTTATCTATTTGATTATGGGTTTTTTGTTATACAAAATAATAGGGTTTTTCGTTTGTGTTTTTGATTCAAATGATTTGTGGTAGATGTTCTTAATCAGATGAACAAATTAGGTTAGGGTTTTTTTCTTGTTGGAAGGATTATGATTTGGGGGATTAAATGATTTGGTGAAGGTTTTATTTTGAGGGATTTGATTTTTCAGGAATTAAATGCTCGAACCAGGAGAGGCGTTGATTATTTTCCTAGGAACAGGTGTCATTTTTTAAAGATTTTTACTTCAGGTGTCATGTTTTTAGTTTGGTTGTTTATGACCTCCCCGGCTCTTAACTGTGGCTTGAACACGATTAACCTAAAATAGATATATAGATATATATAATTTACATATGGAATCTGTAAATAAGTTATACATAAAACATATTGCTTATTGTATTAAATATAACAAAAACAAACCTGTGCATCTTGGAACATCATGTCTAATGACTAAACTTCATTAGGCTTGTTTGCAGGGTGTAACTTCCAAATGCTAATGCATCGAGTTAAAAGCGACTCAGGAACATCCTCCACTATTAGATCACCATTACCTTCCGTCTCCAAATGTTGTTTAACCCCCCTCGCTAATTCTGTTTCATCATCTTTTGTACTCAACATTATCATCCATAACTACATTATGACATTTTGTATTATCGTCAACTATCTCTTCCATTATGAAGATTTTCATCCGACTCGGCAGATATACTCTTTTCAGTAAGTGATTGTGCATCATTCTTCCCTACTATATCATCTGTAGCTTCGTTTTACAAAAATATTAAGAAAAAAAATCAGGGGTGATTGTTACATTGTGTTAAATGCGTTCGATTTTGCATTTCATTTGTCAAGGTTTTCTAATTTATATGTTTTTTTTGGAAAAAAATGCTTTTTTTAAATCAAAACACAAAACATTTATCAGCTTGATGCAACTTAAAAACAAAATATTTATCAAAATCGAAGCTCCTTACCAACGTAACATATACAAAATAAGACTCGAATTGAATACCTTGTTTAGATTGAATAAAAACATAATATATACAATATAATCAAGCTGTAAATTAACTGTAAAATAATAATTATCACAAATAAAATTGAATCAAAAAATGAAACAAACATCACTAACCTGGGAATGAATCGTTTGTTTAGATTGATGATAACCATAGTCATCTTCTATTGTAGGTTTATCCATTTGATTAGGGTTTTCTCTTATACAAAATAATAGGGTTTTTCGTTTGTGTTTTTGATTCAAACGATTTGTGGTAGATGTTCTTATTCAGATGAACAAATTAGGTTATGGTTGTTTTCTAGTTGGAAGGATTATGATTTGGGGGAGGTTTTGTTTTGAGGGATTCGTCTTTTAGGAATTAAATGTTGGAAGACGAAAGTCTAGAAGAGGCGTTGATTATTTTGTTAAGGACAAGTATCATTTTTTAAGATTTTTGCTTCAAGATTAGTTTTGATAAAGCTTATTTTATATAGTAGGTAGATAGAGAACGATGATTAAATATATTATGTACTGGACCAAGAGAAAAGTTCCATGTAGAACAATATCTAATTAAAGAATAATCTACTCCATCTCAACCATCCATTTTATTTACATCTAATGGTTTAAATCAATTCTTATTTTAATTTAATTAAAAAACCCACTTTCATCCTATTTTTTAAAAATTAAATATCTCACAAACC
>BQNB010067552.1:1131-34163 GCA_026074375.1 Tanacetum coccineum | reverse complement strand
ATATATATATATATACATATATATATATATACATATATATATATATACATATATATATATATATATATATACATATATACATATATATATGGACGCACGCAAGGTAGATAGTACTTTAGGTATCTTCTAGGATATGTACATATAACAAATAATATATGTTTGGAAAATTACGTGAGCCTATGGGGACACACGCGTTAATACGTAAAACAATAATATTAATATGTATTATGTGTAATATATTAATTAGTGATAAGTAAACGAACATTAAATAATTTGTTACTTAACGAAATATTAACTAACGGTCGTTAGATATTAATACGAGGACCTAATAGTAAAACATTGAAAAGTTGAGTTTGGGATTTCCCTTTTTGCCCCTTAGCCTATCGCTGGAAGACTCCCAATAGGATTGGGAGTGCCTGACTTGCAAGTCAAGTCTTGTAAAGCCTATATAAAGAATCTTTGATTCATTATTTAGGTTACGCATTCACTTGCTAGAAAAAATCCCTAATTTCTCCTCTCCTCTCCTCTCATCTCCTCTCTTTTGTGCGATCAGAAAATAAACCCACAAGGGTTTCAGCTTGCTTCTTCTTCATCAACTCAGCAAGGTAGACAGGACAGATCCTTCTCTAGTGACCCACCTCTTTGCAGTGGTGGCAGGCGTCATCCTTTGTCGGGTCTTTTGCCGCAAGTTTAGGGTTTTTAGGCTTAGAGGTATAAACTAGTTAATTCTTGCCCTTGCCTTTTCCTTTACTCTTCCTTTTAGTAGCTCGCGGTTTCTTATTGGGTTTCTGAACTCTACCACCTTGAATCACAAGGACTTGTGGTGTAGCAGCCTTTTTAGGTAAACTCTTTTCATAATCAATAAGCAGAGCATGTAGTTCACCAATTGTCTTCCCCATGTTATTCATATTGTAGTTCCTTACAAATCCAGCAAAATCATTAGTGAGCCCGTTCAAGATTAAACCAACTTTAGTATATTAGGGGAGGACATAACCGAGACATTCTAGTTGCTCCACATAGCTCTTCATCTTAAAAAAAATATGAGCTAACAAATTTCCCCTCTTCTTGTTTTCAAGCATGGAAAGTTTGAATTAGGTCAAACCTCTCAACTCTAGCTTGTTTCTCAAACATAGATTTAAGCTCTTGATGCATGTCATAAGGCGAATACTTCTCAAACTGCCTTTGAAGTTCGGTAATCATACTACCGAGCATAAGACATGCAACCTCATTATGAACATCATAAATCTTGTTCCAGTCCTCCAATTCTTTATTGGTGGCACCAGCAATAGGAGTAGGGGGAATAGTTGTTCAATGGCATTAAGTTTCTTTTCAACTCGAAGGACAAGCCTTAGTGAACGAAACCAATCATTGAAATTAGAACCAAAAAGTTTTTCTCTTTTGAGCATCGACCTGAAAGCCGAATGGTTTATGTTTTGAGCAGGTAATGCAATCTACAAAACATACAAAAGTTCTAATATTTAGTATTTTTGATAATACTCCTTAAGAAAATTAACTACCCATGTTTAATCATATAAACAATCAATTTTCTAAAAGCTAGGATCCTAATGACATACAACCATCACATCAGTTGATCTAGTAGTAATGGTGTATTCAAAAGGTAAATGACGATCAATAATTGCCAAACAAGTGCAATTACTTGAACATTATAGGACTTACTTATTTCACTTGTGGTCAAGCAAAAGTGTTTAAGTAAGCATGTTTCATCCCATCAATGCCTCGAGCGTAAGGTCTCACTAGCTTTACTCGATTAATTTGCCCAATAAAGAACTGTGATTATATAACACCAACGTATCACAAAAAGTGTATAATCACCTTGGGTTGCAATCTACCTACGTCTCACGTAATGTAGAAGGCAATTACAAGTGTTCTTTCAAATTGGGTGGCAAAAAACCTATTTAAAAGGGTATAATATTTAAAGTGTCAAATATGTAGGAAGAAGCATGCATACATCTTCTTATCATTGATTTTAATAAAAACTTTACTCAATTAAGTTATTTATTATGGTGTATCACTAAATTTTCCATACCAACATGTATATAAAATAGTGATAATACACCTTTAAAACAAATTGACGATTCAATCCATATTTCCAAATCAAAAATCATAACATTTACCACGAGAAAAGATTAAAGAATGACTAAACCCTATATTGTACTCTCCAAGTGTACAAGTACATAAGTTCTTCTAATAATTTCCTCATATGTTGAAGCATGTAGTGGCGCGGGATAGGATTAAAAGTCATTCAAACCCTAGACCATTCACAATAACCATGTAGTTGCAAGAACTTGCGGGAAAAATTATAGAGTGTGGTTTCGTAGTAAGGCAAGGGAACACCTTAAGCATTACCATGAGATACCTCGAACCCATGTGCAAGTAGTTTTAAGCAAATTTCGTCATTAGTAAACTTATTGATTTCTAGTTTTTGAAAACGCATTATAAACTAACTAAATTGGAAGTCTCGTCGTGGGAAGTTGAGGTATGTGCCCCAACTTTATAGATAACCACACCTGAGTGACACATAAGACTTCACAATCAATAATAGTCTATAATAAATCTAGTTTCATATATTATTAGTCATGTTTATATTTTCTTTTTCAAAAAACCCTTCTGTTTTTACACAAGTCACAACTTATAAAAAATAAAAAACAAAATAAAAAACTAATACATGATGTGTCGTTTAATATAGGTAATTCTATTATGTTTTCTATTTATAAGTCTGGAAATCTGGTCGATACACCGTATTGGTGAGGTTTGATACGACGTATTGAGGGTCTTCAGCGTGGGCTCCATGATTATTATATTCTATAATAAACTTCAATCGCCAACCAATACGGCGTATAGATGCTTCTGGATACGGCTTATCGAGGGTAAAATGTGTCCGTTTCAAGTGTTGACCAAAGTTTCATATACGGCATATCTGCTGATGTGGATTCGGCATATTATTCAAATTCAGGCAATGGTCTTGAATTCGTCTAAGTCTTTGGATACAAAGTATCTGTCTAGAATGATACGTCGTATTCTTCAGATTTAGTAGACTTTCTCGAACTTCTTCGTTTATGCTCCAAAACACGTTCTTTTCTCCATCTTTCGACAATTGCTCGATAATAACTAAAATTCATAAAGATTTGCAATTAAGGATCAAATCTTATATAAAATAATATAAAATGAGCAATATAGATGGGATAAATTATGCCGATAATTAGACGTTATTTGATGTCATCAAATATCCCCTCACTTGAATCCTACTTGTCGTCAAGTAAACTTTAGATTAAACTTGTGAATATGTATCCCAAATGAATGTCTAGGATTTTTCCTTTAAGCGTTTTTATTTAATTATTAATGCACAACCAAACACCTCACGAAATAGGAAACAAAATCACTCAAATCACTCAACTAATCTATGTGGTAATCATTTAGTAGTTTGCTCAATTGCTCAGTTGTGACGAGTATTCTATCATAAGCTTGGAAAGGATACACATCTCCACCACTAAACCTAAGGAGTAACTAGTCTAAAAAGGTAAATTGGGTGAATATGACAAGGCTTAAGGGTTGATCACTCTTTTTAATCTCTATCGATACCAATATTCCAGAAAAGGCGACAAAACTGCAAATGCACGCCCACATCCATGACCGCGACACTTGTGATTGCTTACTCCCTAACTCGAATAAGCTAAAGAATAGGATTAAGTAATCTTCACCAATAGTATTACACCAATAAGGGTGACAAAACCACACATACACATTCAAATCAATGAATGAGACACATGCGATTGCTCACTCCCTCATTCGAGTAAACCAAATATTAGGATGAAGAATGATATAGGGTAGGGATTAGGCATAGAAAACATATATAATTGGTGTAAAATAAAATAACGAAACAGATAGATTAAATCCAACCAATAAACAATAATGTTGCTAGCTACATTCCCGACCACAACCTTGAAAAGACACAAATCACCGACTAACTTACGCTTTAACACGGAAAACACACGCTTTGTTTGGTAGACACGAATTAGACTCAAAGATGTCTTAATCATCATCCTCAACGATATATAAAAACAAACCTAGTTGGCGTTCTCATAACAACCAACTCCCATTCATCCATAATATAGTACAACAATAGTGACGATATCTATCACTTGATACAAAAATACATATTTGGTTAATTTTTGTTACCAACTTTCAAATAATAAACAACAATACTTTACATCGTTGGTTTATAGTACGTACCAACGAATAATCGGTCATCACATAAAAAATAAAATCGATTAAGTTTAGACGAACCAATTATCTCACAATCATCTCTTTTCTTTCTCTCTTACATTTTTTTTGTATTTTTCTAATTTTTCAATTTTTTTAATAAACAACTAGAAAATGAATAAAGGTGTAAAATTTTACCACTTCACGGTCATAATAAATCTAGATAATAATTCCATAACCCTCATGACTCAGAATTAGAAATAATAGTGAAAGTAATAAACACACGAAAAATAAAAGAAACTACTTTCACATTCCCATTGCATTGTGCAATTCCCGACCTAACCAAAGATAAGAAATGCGCACACGAACACAAGAAGTACATACGTTTACACAAAAGCAACTAGCAACCAACCACAGACTTTAATCTATAGGGTAGGCTAAGGTGTAAAGGTGTAAAGAAACATATTTTAGTGCCGCAAGAAACGAAAGGAATGGCTTAGAAGATTTTTCTAGGGGTATCTTACTCTAAACATGAGAGTAACAAAAGGGTTTTATATGGGGGTTAACTACTCAGTGTAGTTAGTTAATATCGCATAATGTTTGTAAATGACATATGCTTTTTGGTTTAATCCTAGAAATTCATCAATCTAGAGAAGTCACTCCACTTATAAAAATAATGCTCATTATGGCGATCTCGAATAATATACCAAGCCAAGTTCTAAAGTTTACTACAATCACCGGCACACTCATATATTTGTAGAATTTTTGGTAAAATAGGGGAAACGAAATAGGCTTAATCCTCACAATATGGAAATAAGGGTTATGTGTGCGGGTCATGCAACTAATAATCAACAAAAAACATACTAAAAATTTAAGCATAAATTAGACATATTTTTTTGAAAATAAGGACAAGTAGCGTTCTATTTCTCCTTCCCCCACTCGAGGTATACAACGCCCATGTTGTATAAATAATAAATGAAATACAGAAAATATAAAGAATTAGAACGAAAACTCCCATGTGATTTGCTCGGTATGGTCCTCCATGGTGAATTTATGAGCAACTTTGTGTGTTGTGTAGAGGGTCTGAATCCTAGCATGAATAACACACATAAGATTCCAGATTATACGCATACCACCGCTTTCTTTATTCTTGTTTAGTACTTCCCTGCTTTAATATAAAGAAAATTACAGCAATTGTATCTACAAATAAACGTTAGTTATAATAAGAAAATAAAAATGATAACTGTACAAGACAATCGATATGCCGTATCCATTGTGGTGGATACGCCGTATCCATTGTGGTGGATACGCCATATTGAAACCTGTAAGAAAAATAACCAAATACGGGTCAGAGGTCAATGCGCTGTATTCAGAATCCTAAATACGCTGTATTGACAAGTCTGACAATAAAGTTATAAAAGTACTGAAAATAAAAAAATAATGTGTCCAGGTTATTCAATACGCCGTATCCATTAGGTTGGATATGCCGTATCAACATACTGAATAGACAGATTAAATACAAATTTGAAATAACATTCTGGGTTGTCTCCCGGCAAGCACTTTTGTTTATTCAAGAGTCTTTAAGTTAGACTCCCTTCAGCTTTATCCTTATAGACTAACTTAGGGTCGAAGGGGATGCCAAATGACACCCTTGTTAAAGTATTTCCAAATCATGATATTAATACATAATTCTTTAATAAAAGTTTCAATTGTGAAATATTTACTGATTGTATCATGACTTGTTTTCCAGAGTTTATTTGACCCTTGTGCACAGGTACCAACATTGATATTTATTATATTATGTAACGGTTCGATAAATATATCCCCCGAATACTGCTTGATACCTATTTTATCTTCATCCTTGTCCTTATCTAATTTTAAATAATTGACAGAAAATATATCATAAGAAAATAGATCTTCATCAATACTCAAGATGTTGAATTTTTCTTTTTTAGAAAACCGTTTCTTTAAAGCTTTTCTTTTGGATTTAATATTGTATTTTTCATCATCATGTTCGAACAATGATGTTTTATTTTTCCAATTAGCTTTATCAATATGCTGAGAACTTAATGCATCATCATAAACTATAGCTGGGAATTTTGTTTCAAAAAATCTGAGGTAGTTAATATCTTTAATATACTCGATCTTACCATACTTAGCAGTTTCCCAGTTATACACTTGATTGTTTCTAAGAGCTTTCTCAGTTTCATACTCAACATATTCTTCTATAGTAATATATGGGTTGTCTATTTCCTCTAATAAATTGGCTAGGAACACAGATAAAAAAAGTCAACCAGATAGATAAAAAAAAATTACATCTTATATATATATATATATGCCGAAATTTATAAGATGAGACCAATACTTTTCAAGTTGTAAATAATATCTAGATATTTAATAAAAGTACTCTTACACCTTTATCAACTTGATTAGTTAACCATGAGCTAGAGTTAGAAAGTAACTATGGTTAAGTTAAGGAGATATTTTTACTATAAATAGGCATGCATGCATGAGTAAAGTTTTCATACTCTTATACTTGAAAAAATTCATTTTCTTCCTCCCTTTTATACATCAAAACCCACGGCACAAAACCCTTGCCAAACAAAATCCATACTTTGATTTTCTAAGATTAAACAACCCTTTACACAACATACTTAAGGTATTCTAAGGTGTTTGTAAGCATTGGTTCATCATTTGCAAGTAATAAGAAGAAAAAGGATAGTTTAGGGGTTTTGGAAACATAATTTAGGGTTATAGCTTGAAGCTTGGGTTTTGAATCTAAACATGGGTTTAGATTATATCTCATTCTTACATCATTAACTATAGGTTTTCCTAATTATCTTTATACTTTTATTTATATGATTTTAGGTGTTATATGTTTAAATAAGGCCCATATTCACCACTAATGACTTTTAAAATGTGAAAAATGGGTTTTTATTTGAATTTATCCTAATTTTTTTATACACTTATTCTCAAGTCCTAATGTTTAATGATCAGGAAAAATAGATCTATAAAGATGTTAACTTATGGATTAAGTATAAACATGTTTTTAGGATAATTGGGTTTTTAAAGTGATCTAATGTAAATACTAATGAAACAATGAAAGTAAAGGGATATGAATTGTTACAATGAATTTACTAGGGAACTAGTGTTGATATTGGACCTTATTATAAGTACCACATATGTAAAATATGGTTTTAAGAGTTTTTATAATAAACTACTAAAGAAAATGATACATAAAACAAGTTTTTATAAAGTTATTTACACTTAAAATTACATATGGCTGTGGCAAATTCGAACTTAGACAGTAGGTAATGTATTTTATAATTATATACGCCTATGACGATTCCATAATGATAAAGAAACATCAGAAAAACCGATCTATAACGAAAAAGATACGTTAAAAACGAGTTTACGACTATAAATACTTTTATAAAACTATTTTTATAAAAGTTACTATTCATTACAGCAACTTTCATTTTAAAAACATCTAAAATATGATATAACTTTTATTTACGAGATCGTACTCGAAAGAATCGCTAAAAACGGAATTATAACGAATAAACTACGACATTTTCGATAATTAAAGTTTATAAAAGTAATTTTATAAACTAGGAACAGTAAAAGTACTATTCATCAGCAGACCCAACCTTTATAAAATATATACCTCTTTTAATAACAAAAAACGTAATCGAAGGAATCACTAAAATCGGGATAAAAAACGTATTAGTTATTACGATTACAAGTTTACGCTAATTAAAGCCTAAAACGATTAATTAGCTGTCCATGAACAGTAATTTTACTATTCATCGCAGAATCTTAAAAACTTGAAAATGTAATATTTTGATCGCTCGTCTTACTACGAAGAAGTGGATATGTATGATAAGCGTGCAAAAAGCAACGGGCCTTAAAACGACCAATTCTAGGTCATTTTACGAAAGTATATTTATAAACGTTTTCACTTTAGTAAATATGTATTTTATCTTTTAAAAGATTAGTCGGTGATTTTGCTAATATAGATATATTGAGTGGTTATCAAAAGTGCTATATTACTAGGCGTTTCATAATGAGCTCTTCGTGATGGCGTATCAATGAGTTGTTGGATTTACGATTTAAAGTGTCCTAAACTCCTCGTACGTCATGTCATGACCTCTTTAATTATGATAGCCCGAACGATAGTACGTGTGCAACTTATAGAGTATATTTCAATGTTGTGAATTAATAGTTACTATGTATTATCACGGCCTTTATTTTAAATAGGTTGCATTTATAGTCTTGAGATGAGTTTTATCTGTGATTATTTGGACTAATCTGTACTCAGGTGAGTTCATAGCCCCACTTTTACAGTTTATGATATGATTTTATTTGGGATGGAAACATGCTTGTTTTATAAATTGGACGCAAGTGTTGAAAGTAATTTATTGATTATGTGTTGGCCTAAGTTGCGATAACCTCTGAGCCATTATTCAATGAAATGTTAATTGCATAGATGTAGTTATGGTAAATTACATTATGTGACGGTGCGTATTATGATTAAATAAGTCTATTGGGATTAACTCCCGTTTGGGGTGTTTAGCTATCACTAGGAACGAACGTTTGACCATGTCGGACTTGGATGTTGCGGGGTTAACAGCTATCTTGTAAGGCAAATAACTGCACTAAAATAGCAAATATTAGGTTTGAGCTTCCGGTGTCATGGAGCTTAGTGCAAACAATAATCTGGTTTTTTTGTGAATTTAACGTTTGGCAATCCTGTTGTAACATCACGGGAAAATCTTGCGGTCCGCATAATTTTTTAAATACATAACCTTATGAATTTCCACCAACAATTTTGTTGACTGTTTTAAAGCAATCGTTTTTCAGGAGGTCATTAGGCACGAGATTGCCAGGGATGCATTGGATTTTATGTTTTGTGATAGCACTGTTAATAGATTTATGTGCATATGTTTTGGGGAAATCTATGTTATTCTTTGTGTATTAATAAACGAAGAACACAGTAAAGATATTAGCTTTTGTTAATATGTCTTTTATTTAAAGCCATGTATCAAATTTAAAGACTTTTGTGTCGTTCTTATATATATCTTGTGCTGTTGATCTTGAAGTAACATGCCCCGGATCCTTATTCTGCTGCGACCCATTTTGGGGGTGTTACAGATTGGTATCAAGAGCCAAGGTTATAGAGAACCAGGTCAAAATGTTTTTGCTGGGACTTATAAACCGTTTTCACAAACATTGCATACAATACAAAAAGGGTTTTACGGGGGTATTCAATATACAAATTATTGCATTGTCGGTCTTCTTAAGTACTGCCAACTAGATTCCGCATAGTTGACAGTATATCAGTGTTTCATAAAGGAATATCGATCCTACATATACTTATATAAGCTAATTTTGATTTAAGATACTATCATGTCAGATTCTGAGCACTCTACGGTTACATACACATCAGTATCTGAGGACGATTCAGACATCGGTTCACCAGGAGTCGATGGACCACCCATTATGCCAGAGGACCCATATGCTTACATACCTGGCCCTGAGGTTCCACCATCGCCGGACTACATATCTGGCCCTGAGGGACCACCATCAACAGACTACGTGCCTGGCCCGGAGGAGCCAGAGCAGGCACCACCTTCACCTATTTACATACCTTTTGTTTAGGAGCCTGTTTACCCGGAGTTCTTACCAGTGGACGATGAGGTATTCCCGGCTGAGGAGCAGCCAATGCCTGCTGCTGACTCACCTACTCATTAGTCACCAGGGTATATACCAGAGTCCGACCCTGAGGAGGACCCGGAGGAGGATGACGAGGAGGATCCAGTCGACTATCCTGCTGACAGAGGAGATGACGACGATGATGATGATGATGCAGAGGAGGAGGAGCACTTAGCTCCTGCCGTGCAGCTGTTGCTTATTCAGCTGACCAGGACCCATACCTTGCTTATCGCGTCACGGCTAGGATGTCCATCCGACCCCAGGCGCCAGCACCGTTCCTCTCCGAGGAAGTTGCTGAGAGATTGTTAGCCTTACCTACTCCACCACCATCACCTCTCTCTCCATACTCATCACCACTTCCTCAGATACCCTCTCCACCATTACCTATACCATCACCCATTAGCCCTACATATGTTGAGGGATCTCTGGGATCCCGAGCTGCTGGGATTAGACAGAGAGATGCACTACCTGTTCATGAGACTGAGATGCCTGAGATGTGTTTACCGCTTCGTAAGAGGCCGTGTCGTACTACTCCTGGTCCTGGATACGAGGTCGGGGAGAGTTCGGCAGCTGGTACTGCTAGGCAGGTTGGACCTACCACAGCTAGGGCAGACCTTTATGGATTTGCTGATATGTTAGAGGCCGCTCCAGGACGCCGGATGTCTAGAGAGTTAGGCTATGGTATTAGGGATACATGGGATGACCTTGTAGGAGCCATCCAGGAGATTGCACCGACCACCCTAGAGGGGGTCAACCAGAGAGTTATTGAGTTGTCTACTACTGTTGACCAAGAGGATGAGATCATATATTCTCATCTAGATGATGCACGGTATGACCGAGCTATACTTAGAGCCCGAGTCAACATGTTGGACGGGGATAGGCCATTTCATCGACACACTGCCATTCGGATGGATGAGGAGGCCAGATTGTCTCGTGCCGCTTGGGCACAGTCGATGGATGCTTGTGATCAGACGCATTCTGAGGGCGTATTACTTCGGACTACGGTCATGGCTCAGCAGTCTGAGATCGCTGAGTTACAGGCAGCAGACCAGAGGAGACAGTCGGTGATTTTAGAGCTGCTGAAAGCAGACCATCGGAGGCAGAGACACTTAGTAGAGACACTAAAGATAGTAAAGAGCCTCAAGACTCAGATGATCGAGCTTCAGAGACAGCAGGGACCTGCTAAGGATCCTGCAGAGCCAGAGCTACCAGCAGAGGCCAGTAGCAGTTCTTAGATTGGGTTATGATTGTAGCTACTGTACAGTCTGTTAAGTATTATGGGTTATTCCCAGCTAGCAGACTGTATAGATCTTTTGTTTTGTCTAGCTATTTTGTTTAGATTTTTTTGTTCATATATCGGCTACTTTGTACAGCCTACTAAGTATTACGAGTATATCTCGGCTAGTATGGCTTTAGGTTATTTTGTCTTGTAACCTAGTTGTTATGATCGTTTGTATATAAACCAATCATGTATTATTTTCCAAGTTATATATGAAAAGGATGGATTATGTTTTATATGAAATCGAGTTTATTGTGAATAAATGTCGATTTGTTAATTTCAATATTGTTGTGTATTTCACCTTGTGTTGTGATCTCGTTTTATTCATTATGTATACGTCGAGTTATGGTTAAGATTTTTGAAATCTAACGGGTATTATGTTTTCTTGTGATTTAAGAAAATGGCACCAAGAGGAAGGCCCACAAGAACCACGAGGTCAAGGCCAGTCACCGCAACTCCCCCACCAGTCACTACAACTCCACCACCAGTCACAGACCCTACTACCACCACTTCGGTCACCAGTGCCCAACTGCAGGCCATGATCGACGAGGGTGTCACTGCTGTTTTGGCAGCACGTGCTACGACCCGGAATGGCGACGATAGCCATACCTCGGGAACAGGTGCAAGAAGGAATGAACGCACCGTTCGGGAGTGCACCTATCAAGACTTCATGAAATGTCAACCCTTATTCTTCAAGGGTACAGAAGGAGTGGTCAGCTTGACCCAGTGGTTTGAGAGGATGGAAACCGTGTTTCGCATAAGTAACTGCACCGTGGAGAATCAAGTGAAGTTTGCCACTTGTACTCTTATGGGAACTGCTCTAACATGGTGGAACTCACATGCTAGGACAGTGACTAATGATGTTGCGTATGCGATGACGTGGTCTGACTTGAAAAAGAAGATGACAACTAAATATTGTCCGAGGAATGAAATCAAGAAGATTGAGGCAGAATTGTGGAACCTAAAAGTACAAGGCACCGATGTGGTAGCCTACAACCAACGTTTCCAGGAACTGGCATTGCTGAGTGACAGGATGTTCCCTGAAGAGACTGACAAAATTGAAAGATATGTCGGTGGGATGCCTGACCTGATTTACTCAAGTGTTGTGGCATCGAAGCCAAAGACCATGCAGGAGGCTATTGAGATGGCGACTGAATTGATGGATAGGAGGATTAACACTTTGGCTGAGAGACAGACAGAAAATAAGAGGAAGTTTGAAGACGCTCCTCGAAATAACCAAAACCAACAACCAAACAAAAGGCAGAACACAGGCAGGGCTTATGCTGCCGGGAACGGTGACAAGAAACCGTATGAGGGAACTAAACCTCGATGTCCCAAGTGTAACTTCAACCATTACGGTCCTTGTATGCCAACATGCAATAACTGCAAGAAGCTTGGCCACCTGGCCAAGGACTGTAGGAGCCGGCCTGCAACTGCAAACAACAACAACCGCAACAATAACAATAACAACAACAACCGTAACAACAACAACCCAAGAGCCCAAGGGGCAAATACCAATGCCATCGTTTGCTTTGAGTGCGGGGCTCCAGGCCACTTCAGGAAGGACTGCCCCCAGTGGAAGAACAAGAATCAGAGAAATGGTAACGGTGTAGCCAGGGCTTATGCAGTGGAGGATTGCAGGGCAAAAAACCCAGACAACAAACGTGTTGACGGTCCGTTTCTCCTAAACAGCGGCGGTAGTGCTTGCTTCCATTTGTATTGATACTGGTGAGGTAAAAGATAAGAATTCTCCGTGTCTACTCAATTTAGTATGTTGAATTAATATACGCCACTCACTACATAGATCATGTTATAAACTTGAATTAGCTGATGGTAAATAATTTAGGTAAATACAGTATTACTAGGGTTGCAGCGTTTAATTTCTGACCATCCGTTTTCACGTCGCCAAAAGGCTTGTATAAATGGGTACTTTATTGACTCAATAATTGGCATGGAATTAGTTGAGACAAAAATACCATCCCATTAAACACAAAGAAAATAAATAAATTTAATTAGATATAAGAATTGATAAAATAGAAATATGAGAAAAAATAAAAATTAAAATAAAATAAAAATTAATGAAAAAAGAATTATATAAATTTACAATAAACTGATGACTGTGCTAAAAGATCGTTCGTATTCCCTTTGGTGCAGCGAAATCTTAATTTTTCATGGCAGCCGAAGAGCGCGCGCGAGAAATGCAGGACGGAGCGCGTAGCGCGCCCGTGCAACTCGAGTGCGCGCGCAAGCGCAAGAGCGAGCGAGTGCGAACAAGATTCACGCTTTAGTCACATAATTCACCATCAAGGAGACTGGAGACAAGTCAAAGAAGAAGCAACTACAAGATGTACCGATCGTCAAAAATTTTCCCGAAGTATTTCCCGATTACTTGCCAGGTCTTCCACATACCAGACAAGTAGGCGATTTCACATCGATCTAGTACCTGGTTGCTACACCTATAAGCACGGGCACCTTATCGATTGAGGCGCGAGAGCGCGACACACACAAAAATCTGAGCGTGTGCGAGCAAACACACACAAGATCTTCTTGACAAGCTTTATAAACCTATTTCGTCACCATGGGAGCTCCATTCTATTCGAGCAAGAAGAAAGCGATGATCGTTACGTCGTTTGCATCGAATTATCGGGGAACTAAACATACAAACGTGAAGAGCCGTTTATCCGATACCAAGAATTGATGACTTATTCGATCAACTCCAAGGTCATATTGTCTACTCAAAGATCGACCTAAGGTCAGGTTATCACCAATTGAGGGTTCGAGAAGAAGACATCTCAAAGACTTCCTTCAGAACTCGATATGGACATTATATGAATTCCAGGTTTGATTCCGTTTGTGTTGAACAACACACCCACCTGCTGTGTTTATGGACCTCATGAACCACACCACACACCCTACACACAAACACACACATCCTAATGCAAGAAGCGAGAGCGCGTCGTATTTGAGCGAGCGAATTCCAAGACAAGCAAGACCCGAAGAGCATCTAAAGAATTATATTGGAGTTTTTTAAGAAAGAGGCGTTTATGCGCGAGAATTTTCTAAGTGTGAATTATGGATCCTAAAGTACAGTTCCTCGGTCACGTGATTGAATATTAAAGGCATTAGTGGATCCACTAGATCGCGCGTCCCGTTAAAATGGGCACTCCTAAGACACCAACGTGAGATTCGAGCGAGAGAGATTTAGTCTTGCTGGGTTATTATCGACATTCTTGACAGGTTTCAAGCAATCGCACACACACCAAACAAGGGGAACAATGACCAAGCTCACTCAAAAAGAGCGTGTCTAGGTAGTAGGGTACAAACAAGAAGCAGCGTTCCAGTTATTGAACAGAAGTTGTGTAGTCAACTGATACTAGAATACACATATCTATTTAACTTAAAATTAACCCAAATAAACCCATAACGGCGATCAAATGGCAAAAATGTGCTTGTATCTGATTTTATTTGCAGGTATGGACACTTTCAAAATATCACACAAAATCAATCACACACACACACGGAGAAGCTGATGAGTGATCAAGAATCTAGAAGGAATTGTTCTATGAGGTAGCAGAGACGCGGAGAGTGAGAGAGGGGGCGGGGGAGTGGAACACATCCGTCTAGTTCTAGTTGCAAGAAAAGCAAAGTCCAACCAAACCAAACTCCATTATTTTATATGTTCAAGGGTAGTAGTGTTTTGCAAGTATGATCGCGGAGAGATTATATCCGTTTGAATTGTGTCTTGACACTTCTAAACTGGGCCATTACTGCATATTCCTCGAGAGAGATATCAAAATCCCGTCAATATAACCGGTCAATTCTACCCGATGTCCTCCTTTTCAGCCATCACTGCCAACCCCTACATCACACACTACACACATACACTCCATCCTACCCCAACACTAACCCGACCAACCCCGGCGTTATTTTATATCTTTTAACATTTACTGTGCTCTCATTGTCCCCCCAATTCGATTTACTCACTCACACACACACGAACAACCAAGAACAACACCAAGACCCTAGTTTCGTTAACCACTCACCACACCCTAATTATCAAGTTAATAGCCCCCCTCACAACCCTTAACCCTCAAATCACTTTCAAATTGGTCCGAGGAGAACCATTCACCCTGCGTTAAAGGAAGTGCGAGAGCTCATGTGAGTGACTGTGTGGAATTCCACTATCATAACTCACTCCAACCACTCAACGATCCTTTATACATCTAAACTAACGCTTACTTTGACTTTCAAGGAGAGAGAAGAGATGGATGGTCAAGGCGAAAAAAAGCGTGGGGCGCGACAAGAGGGGGGGGGAAAGGAAGAGATTGAGGAAGAAGAGAAACGAGGACCCTAGAAAGGATGGGAGGAGCTCGAGCTTGGGGATCATAATACCCCCATCATTCTAGCTTTGGATAAGTAATTTTAGTGGTTAATTTTATTTTATTTTTGTTTATAGGTTAAATAGTTTCGATCTATTGTTAGAAGTTTCTTATGAAATTTTAATTTTCATTTCATGTCGAGAGCGATAGCGCGAGCGAGAGACGAGTTCAGTTTATCTCACACACAAAGGAGCGCGATACTTCCGAGTGAGGATCATTTAAATTCTGTCGAATTATTTGGTGAATGTGTTTGTTATTGTGTTCATATGTTCAAGGCCTTGGAGTCCTCTATTTGAAGTTGGCGTGCGAGTGCGGCGGACACACCAAGAAGTGTAGCGTAGCTGAGGGTCAGCGAAATAGTGTGTAGATTAGGGTTGTGTTTTTGATATAAGGCTTGTGATTAACCATAGCTCACAAACAGTTATTGCATTCCTGTTCATAGCTGAAACCAAGGTAAGCTCTTTATCTCTTAGGCTTACTCATTTCAATCTATTTAATTAAATGTACTTTATTATTATGCTGTTGAATTCTGTTTTGAAGGTTTTCAAAATAAGTGATTGAATTGCTTATTTGAATAAGCTATGTCATTGAGTAGTTTAAAATTCGTCAAGTGCCTTTATTTTGCTTTGTTCATGAAGTATAAGAGAAGAATTCTAGCTTCATAAAGCTTATAAGCTGATAAGCGATATACAGCTTATTTCAAGCGTAAGTAGAGATTTTAGTTTTACATAAGTAGAATTCTAAAAAAAGTTAAAGTTAATAAGCTGTTAAGATGCTAATTGTTTAAAAGTTAGGTGTTGCAGGACCCTGATTTGTGAACTTTTGAAAGTACACACTGTTACATTAGAACTTTTCATAGTTAGTCCTTTTACCTTACAACAGTAGTCCTTTTTATTTTCATATATTCCTTCGTTAGAATAAATAGTTATTCTAAGTTAGTCCCCAAGTTCAGGGGGCCATTCTTCCATTATTCAAACTTGTGCTTTTTTATAAAACTAAACTGTTCACCCGCCTCACCTTAATCTTACTTTTGTCACTTCGTGCCCATGTGTTTGTTTGGTGTATTTTACATTTTATAAAAATATTTTACATGTATAAATAATAGAATTGAGGGTTTTTAGTTTAATTAGTTAAAATTTAGTTTGTTAATAAATAGTGTTGTATAATTAGGGCTTTTAAATAAAAGTAATTGCGGTGCCGTCTCTTCTCTTCTCTATGCGGCGCGATACACAACACTCCTAGCTAGCTGAATTTATTTAGGTTTTAAGTTTTATAATTTTTAAAAATTAATTTTCAAATTTGTTTCACACACACATGTAAGTTTTCAATCACACATTTTGATTTTTTTTAATTTTAATCTTTTACACACACACACACACTAGTGATAAAAAAATGTTTTTCGCATCTTTTTAAGAATGTTAGAATTACCATTTTAGAGAGAGCGAGACTCTTGCGCGTGTGTGAAGAGTAGAGCTGAAGTTGTGTAGTTTTATGGCAATTTATTTTCTATTTTTAAGATTTAATGAGAGGATTAATTATGTGTTTAATTTCATATAAAAGCCAAAAAAACTTTAAAAAAAAATATTTTTCTTTTCCTAAAATTTTCTTCTCATTACATTAGGTTTAGGAATCATAGTTTACATTTTTAAGTTTAAAATTGCATTTGTTTTTCTTAAATGTTCACACACACTTTTACGTTCGTATTAGTTTAATTTGTTACTAGTTGTTTACTTGTGCCTTTACACACATTAGTATACAAATTAAATCATCTCTCTCTAGCTCTTTTCTTAATCAAATCAGGATCAAACTTAAACGAGAGATCCATGCACGAGTCATTGGGAAACGACCCGTGATCATACTTGCCCGTCAAACAACGTATATTATATATATCTTTGTGAGTGGAATTGAGCGCAAGGATAGTTAGGGATTTCCTTAATTTCTCTATAAGTAAAATTATTTACATGTATTAAAACTACAATCATTTTTGGCGCCGCTGCCGTGTGCGCGAGAGAGTGAGTGAGCGCGAGCGTGATTCTTCTGTTTCGAGTTTGGATTTGGTTTGAAGATCCTTTCGTCCTCGAAAGTTAAATTTTTGTCATAAACCAAAAATCCAAAAAAAAAAATAAATATAAAAAGTAAAAAGAATAACACACACACACACATCTTTTGAGATATAAGTAAAAGACAAACAAAAAAAAATAAAGCGCGCAATATAAAAAAATTGTCTTAATTCAGAAAATAAAATTCACCAAGTTGGTTAACGAACACCAACAAATAATATCTTCCATTGAGATATTATCATTTCAATTTCCGGTGAACTTGCAATTGTTCCCAATTCGTAATCAAAGATTTAACACTTGCCTTTTGTGTCTCTACGACGTACGGCTCACCTTGAAAAGCAATTTTCAAGAGCTACCGTGAAGTAGTTGATTATTTGGTTTAAGTCTCTTTCGTGTAACCGTTAAATTTATAAAAAAAAAAAAAAAAATTAGAGTAAAATTTTGCTTTTTAATTGTTAGTATTTCTTTTTTATGCGCACTCGTTCGCAATCTCGTAGACGTCGTCAACAACAAACTCCGGTTGTTGAAACTATTATGATATCTATCTATCTATCGCTGAACAATTTGTTAAACAACCGTGTTCCAATGGCGACAATCGAGACGATGTCCCAAATGTTACAACACCCATCGAGGGGTATGAAGGATGCATAGTTGTTCCACCATCAATGCTAACAATTATCGATCTTAAAGCAACCGTTAATATCAATCTTGTGCATAAGCAGCGCGCGCGCGAGAGCGACGGGTAGACAAGTAAGGCCGACAAGGGCGGACTTCGATTTTTTAATAAGGTCACTTCAACGTTTAGTGCTGCGAGCGCGTCTGTCTGCTAGAGCGAGAACACTTCGTTAAGCTTTTGCTTTCCTTTTCACTAGACGGTGAAGCCCTGAAGATTGTGTGTTAGACAAAGAACCACCAAGATCAATTCACATCATGGGACTACCTTGTTTCAAAATTCATAAACCCAATACTTCCACCTTCAAAAACCCACTTACTATCGAAATGAGATCATTACTTTTTATCATAAACCCAACAGGCGGGGGTTAGAGTGGAAGCATGGGAACTTTGTATCAAGGTGGAGGGATCCCTTCGAGGGCACACAACACCAAACACGGCTTTGTGTGTGTTACCATCATCCACATCTTTTTCGTGTGTTAACAGACTCGTTTGAATGAAATTGGTTCTAGATGACTTAGTTTTCTACAGCAGGGACAATTTCTTGGACAAAATGCCTCAAGAAGGTTAGCGATGATCGAAAGAAGTCCAAAGTCGTTACTCAAGAAGTCGAGCTAACTCAAGAGTGACTGGACGCGCTCTTCTATTTCTCACCTTCCTATAATTTCTTTCGATATGCTGATCTAAAGTAGCCGATTCTCTCGAGAAAGATGACTATTAAGATGAACCAAATGAAAGTCAAATGAAACTTTAGTTTGTTACTCCTGCACCCGTCTAAGCAGTTGAGGAAGTTGTGGTCACTTGTGGATCAAATCACAATTTTAACCAATGTCCTTTAAGCTCAAGGTGGAACAATTTCCTGTTTTTCAAGATAACATCCAACATCTATACAACAAACCGCAGCCGTTGGAAATTTTCTCCAAAGAAACCAACCTCCAAATTTAAGCAAGTCAAATGAACCACCGTGTTTTTCACATCAACCAATGTCCCAAACCAACCAAAACCGTTATCAAGGAACCAATTCTAATTTCAACACAAACACGAAACACATGGTTTCAAAACCGTCAAAACTACCAAAATCAAGTTTTTTATCAAGCGGGAAAGCCTATCAAACACCAACCAACAACCACCAATCAATCAGTTTTACCCTACCACCTCCAACAAATAGTGTTTTTGAAAACGGACATGAAAGCTACGTCCCAAAGGTAAAGCAACAAATTGATGCGGTATTGAAGAATGTGCAAAAATCAAAATAAAGGTTGCAAAATCAAATGGGCAAATGGTTTACAAGTTTGTTCTACATGCCACTTACCAAGATTAATGATTCAGCAATCCCATCAAGCTTCAAGTTAATACACTCACCAACGAGCAATTCAATTCCTAATCCATGAGAGCGGGGGGGGAGGGGGGAGTGCGGGCAGAGAGGGGGGGCAGGGAGGTGAACAACTCGAAGCGGAGTTTCTTACGAAGGGCCGTCCATTCCTATGCCTCCTCCATTTGTTAATCCGGATGTGGTAGAGGAGACGTCAACGGAACATGTCCCACCTCCTCTAACCCAAAAAGTTCAAGAGACAAATTCTCAAACAACAACAAAAGTTAATCAAGAGGGAATTGTCAATAATCCTAAAACATATGAACTTAAGCTTCCTTACCCGGAAAGAAGAAATGTAGAAAAAAGGCAAGAAAAAGACAAGGTTCAACTTCAAAAGTTTTGGAAAATGTTTAAACAACTTCATTTCAATGTTTCACTTGCGGATGCATTGATTCTAATGCCGAAATATACAAAAATGCTTAAAGATCTTTGCGCTAATAAGGAAAAACTTGAAGAACTTGCTAATACTCCGTTGAGTGAAAATTGTAGTGCCGTAATTCTTAAGAAATTACCCGAGAAATTGGGAGATTCTTGTCGATTTACCATACCATGTGATTTTTCAAAGCTTAAATGTCAAGGTTTAGCCGATTTAGGAGCATTATCAACTTAATGCCTCTTCGGTCTTTCATATGTTAGGTTTTACCAACCATTGAATCAAACCAAAATGACTCCTTGAGTTACAACCGTCAACTTTGTCGACCGAATGGGATTTGTAAGGATGTGCGTGTTCCCGTAAAGAAAGTTTACATAACCGCCGATTTCGAAGTTGTTGATTACGTCCCGACGAACAAATTCCCTTGAATCACGAAACCATTTTACAACCGCTCGAGCTTTATTGATGTCTACGACGAAAAGTTTGATCCTTCGTATGGAAATGAAAGATTAACTTTAACATTGCAAAGTGAAAACGAAACTTATGGTATTCAAAAAGTTGAATCATCAACATGATTGATATTTTTTAATGGTTCCGAATTACATTGGTTTTAAGGATTTATTTGCTCAGATGTATAGTGGCAGTCCCACTATTCAATCCAATGATTCTTTTCCTAGTTCTTCTCCGATGAAGACTAGAGATTCTACTTTCGAGGAATTCACCGATGAATTCACTCTTCCTAACTCATTACCACCGGGTGATGATGTTTCCATTCTTAAAAAGGGACATTTCAGAAGAAACATTTCAAATATACCTCAAATTCTCTTTTCGAATTAATGATAAGTTTCAAATCTAGCAACGTGAATCCTCTCTTTGAAGAAAACGATAAGGATGCGAGATTAATTTTCTTCTCCATACACTTACTCACCACAAGGAAACATTTCGATTCCACCGGGAATTGATCTTACCATCCCTTCCATTTTTGAAGTTTCAAGTAGCAATCCTACTTCCCCTACTCTCACCGGAGAGAAGGTTTGTTCATGGAAAACGCCGATGTTTTTCTCGTTGGTCCGATTTGTGTGGAAAATGATGACTCGAATTGCGATTAGGAAAAAGATAATTTGTCTCTTGGCAACTTACTTACATAAAAAACCAAAACCTCTTTCTCAAGAAGTTGAAGAAATCAAGGAAAATGAAAAGGAAGTCTCAAGTATTGTTCCAATTGATACCATTGTCATGCCAATTAGAATCACTTTCGATAATCCAATTGATTTTAATGATCATCTCTCCAAACCAAAGGATTTGAAAAAGGACTTACCCATTTCATTTGACTCTACCACCACAAGTATTTTACCACATCCTTCTGTAGATTCCGACTCGCCTTTCACTGCGGAGTTGTCGGCTAGTGTTACCTTGAATTCTCTCGGAAACGAGGACAAAGTATTCAAACCAGGTATACTAGTTTATCATGCCATTCATGATAAAAATCTTGTAACATTGGAGGAGAATTTAAAAGAGAACATTTCCTCCGGGACTCTTTTAGTTTTCAAAGAACCGTCAATTTTTCTACCTCCGCTAGAACCACCAGATGAATGTTTGAAGAATGTTGTGCTTAATTTCTACCAAAGTAAGAAGACGTTTCCTCTAAATGTTGAAGATGTCAATTCCTTTGCATTTATCATTTGGACTTTTCTTCCATTCTTCACTTACACCAAGACATCACCTATGATTTTCTCCTTTCAAAGTGAGAATTTTGTTTTTGATCCTGGAATCATCACGTTTCACAATCCAGTGGCAGTTTCAATGAACGTTTCTATTTGCTCTCCCTAAGGACAACTGAATTCAGGGATCGAGTCGAGCTTGCGACTCGGTAATCAAAAACAAAGCCGCTTCGTGGGAGTTCAAAAAACAAGCCGCTTCGTGGGAGTTCACCCCATGCTTATCCTTTCTATTTTCTTTCTATTTTCTTATCTAATGTGTTGTGTTGAGAGAGGCTTGTTCTCTTTCCGATTTCTCGATGTTTGTTGCTTGTTTGTTGTGATTTTTGCAGGATTCTCCCAACAAATTCAATGAAGCCTCTCGTGTCCGGTTGATTTATCCCGTTCAAACTCGAGCTTTTCATCCTTTGTGTGAAATTAGTTTGGGGAGATCCATATCCTTTCATCTTATCGATTAACGTTTATCTTTGCATACTTCATAAACGGCTTAGATTTTCGTAGAGACCCGACTTTAAACATTGAGGACAATGTTTCGTTTTAGTTTGGGGAAGGGAATCTATCGATTTGATGTTGCTTGCTTATTGTTTTGTTCTCACGTACCCGTTTTCCCACAAAAATAGCAAAAAATTTAAAATTTTTCAGTCTTGTTATTTAGTTAAATATGTTAAAAAATAATATAAAAAATGTTAAGACACGAATGTAGGTTTTCCGTTGGTAAGAATAAGAAGTAATTTTTGACCCGATCGTACGTGTAGAGTTCTAGCTTTCTCCCTTAACAATTAATGATGATAGTTTGTGCTAGTCTCACGTAGACTTTAAATATGCTAGACTTGAATCATTAGTAAAAGAAAACTTGTGCTAATCTCAAGTAGATTTTAAATATGCCGAGTTGGATTTTATATAGGCTAAGCATTTGCAAATTTCTTTTGTGAAGAACAAGAAATGATAGTGTTATTTATAAGTCATGACATTAAACGTAGAATAGTTGGATTTCTTTCAAGCTCATAAGTTTTAATTGTGGCTTTTTCTCCCATTAGCTTGTTTCACCTTTATATAAATGTTTAATAAATAGAGTTGTATGGTTTTTTGGTTAATAATTAGCTAATAGAAGTTTTCTTTAGTTCCTTTGTAATTAGGATGAGTACACATCAGGAATACTTAATTTGGCATATTATATGTATCATATAAAGAAATATTTTGCTTATTCCTTAAAGAGCCTTAGGGTATATGACATGAATGGTGCCTTGCTTAAGTAGCCTAATAAAAGCCAAATTTTGGTTGCCTCGATGTGGACTTTAATCTTGATGACATTTGATCTTTTGAAAAGGGCTAGGAGCTAATTATTGCGTTTTTAACCGTTACACTTTATTTTTGGAATTAATAAGTATCGAAACAAAAGTCTTAAAGAGCCTACGGGTATATGACTTAAGTAAAATCTTGAGATACAAAAGTAGGATTTACGGGAGGAAAAGTAAGTACACAACTAGTATTTATGAGTAGTATTAGTGTCATGACTTGTAATTAACAATGATCTTGTTTTTAAGCTTAGCATGGGAAAAGTGAAAAATCGGGGATGATGAAGTTATCTTTTAGACACTTAATTATGCTTTTTGTTCTATGATCCTAAAAGTTACCAATGAGGTAATGAAAATAATACATTATGTCGACACAAATAAGTTGTAGTTAGGTAGTTATTTATCAAGAAAAATCATAAAAAGAAAAAAAATCTTTGAAAATGGGAAGTCGGGTGTTTTATAACTTGTGATCTCTTATCTCTCTCAACAAAAATCTTTGCTACTTTTCAAAGGTTTAGTTTGGGGAAGTTTCGAGGTATTTGGTTATAAGGCATGTGATATTGCGTGAGGACACACAATCGTTTAGTTTGGGGAATTTTGATAAGTGTAGAATACACATATCCGTTTGTACTTAAAATAACCCAATTAAACCCAAAACAGACCAAAAAATGGCAAAAATATGCTTGTATTTGTGTTTTGTGTGTGCAGGTACGGATAAATAAAAAACAACAAGAAAATAATCAAAAACAAGCAAGCACGGACACGGGAATCAGAAGAGTACAAAAAGAAGCCAAAGATACAAAGCCGAAGCCAAGAAAAATCAAAGTGAATCAAAGATGGCCAAACAAAGTCAACACAAAAGGACAAATCCTCAAAATGTTTCACTTTGGTCCCTCAACTCTCAAAAAAGTCCAAAAATGTCCCCTCTTCCCTTATTAGGCCCAGAAAACCTCAATGGGCCTTAAAAACTCAAATGGGCCTCACCCGGATCCTAAAGCCCAAATCCCTAGCCCACTTATCTTTATATAAACCACAAGGGCCAAACTTGTAATTTTTGAAAGTCCCTTTATAACTAAAAAAAGGGAAAAGAAAAGAGAAGGGCTAGAATTGCATTTTCCTCAATCTATAACCAATTTAATTGTCAAAAATTAGGCGCCAAATCCATTTACTGTTCACCCTTCGTCTCTAACATTAACCCAGGGTAAATCAAGGGGGTTTTCCAAAAAAGCGAGCAAAACACGGACACGAATCAAAGAGTACAAAAAGAAGCCAAAGATCCAAAGCCGAAGCCAGAAAAGTCAAGCCTCAGTCAAATCCCAGTCAAACATTGGTCAATAAATGTCAACAAAGCCCATTTCCTCTTATTATAAAACACAAGGGCCAAAATTGCTAATTCCCAAACTGTTCTATAACTAGAAATAAGAGAGAAACAAAAGACAAGGACCATTTATGTTACAAAGCCAAAGTTTAAACGAGTTTTACCCATTTTAGTTATAAAAAAGGCGGGTAAATCCCATTCACTGTTCATCATCGTCCCAAATGTGCCCTTGGCTCAAAACAAAGGGGTTTTTTAAATTAGAGGGTACAAAGGACAATTCGTTGAACAAGAGCCCAGACATGGCAGAGAAATACATCACCAACCTCCATTGGCCAATCCCTATCAAAGTAAGCTTACGGGATTTTGAGGAAGCTCATGGAAATGTGGTTTTGGTACAAATACTCACAAAAGAAGCACAAATGTCACATCAAAGAATGCCATGCTGGCAATCCTCAGGTGTCCACAGCTTGATCAAACGGCCTCAAATGAAGCTCAAATGATTGGAGAAATGATTGGCTAGGATTGAAAGATTGGAGAGCAGGGCTAGAGATCCTAGAAGCTTCCTCAAACCTATAAATAGGCCTTCCTCTCACACATACTAGATAGTCCTATTTTATCTATTTTTTAGTAATTAGTCTAGCTTAAATACCGTATTTTCCTTTAATGTAATTTTCCTTTTTCAAAGTAATGTAATCAGCTTCTTTAATTACTGAAATTCAGTCTTTAGTATTTTAAATCTCATTTTCTAAGCCCTCATTTAAAGTCATAAGCTACTCATAAGCTCTTTCAGTCTATAAGCTGAAATAGAGTTGTTTGAATTCAGTATTAATCTTATCTAAACCTTAAAACAGTTAAATCTATTATGGATCTTACTAAATTTAAGCTTTTGGAAGGGGATCTTAACTTGGAAGAGATCCCAAGGACTTTACTCTCGCTTATCTAATAAGCTCGAGAGCTTGTAGCTGCCTTTATTGGTCCTCTTGTTTAGCTAGAGGAGTTTGTAAGTTTCTCTTTCATTTTCCTTTAAATTCTAGTTTTAAATAATGATATTATTGCTTGATATGTTTAGATCTGTTTATTTGCTTAATCTCTTTGCTTGTTAGTGTTTAAATATCTCTTCTAGTACTTATTAGTTATATCTTCTAGTCTGTTTTGCTTAAATAGTTATATATCATTAGTTACTAATTTCTGTCATGAAAACTCATAAAATCCAAAAATATTAGCTTAATTAGTTAAGATCTTAGAATTTTACTTATTCAGTTATTTAATCATGATTGCTAAGTTTGTTTTAAGCTAGTTTTTATCTGATATTTAGTATTTGTTCATTAGATTTCTCTTAAAGAGTTTTTCTCGAATCTGTCAAAATCTAAAAGGGGTGTTTGGTTTAGTGCACTCTTAAATTTTACACTAGCAGTACTAACATAAGTTAGTACTGCTGCACCTAACCATAAGTTAGTACTGTTAGCTTAAATTTTTAGCTAGGAATTCAAGTAGGATTAAGTTTAGTTATAGCTTATCTTAAATTTAGTTTTAGCTTATATTTCCTAGCTTATTTCGTAGTTTAATTCTGTTCTTAGAAGTCAAATTGCATCAGCAGTACCTTCAAGGTAGTACTGCTGTTTTTTACACTACCAGTATTAACCATAAGTTAGTACTGCTACCTTTAGCCTAGTTTTAAGTTCAGTAATTTTAGGATTTAGCTTATCAAACTTTGTAGGACTTAAGTTTTAATATAGCTTAATATAGTTTAAGTCTTAGATTACACTTTCTAGCTTATTTACATAGCTTATTTTTTAAAAAGCCAAAAACAGTACTTAGAAACTTTAGGATTTAAATTTGTTAATTCAGCTTTTAAGTCTAGATTTTTTTAGCTTATATAGATAGATTATAAGTAGTTTAAGTTTTCCTTTAAGTTTTAGAGTTTAGTTTAGCTTTTTAAGCTTTTAAGCTCATGTGGATTTTGTGCTCCTTTGCTTATTTCCTGAGTTTGCCCGAATCATGCTTAATTTCAGTAGTTTAAAAGCACTTTTCTAGGGTTAAATTTCTTTGAATTTTTAGATTAAGCACATCATAAGCTTCCTAGAACACTTTTCCCCTTTTCACATTAGCTTTAATTTGAGGTTAATAATAGCTGTTTTGGTAAAGACATAGCCCTAACCCATAGTTTTCTGTACACAGCTTATTTAAGAACCTTTTAGAGCCTTATCTTTGAGTACAGCCAAGTAGCCTTTATGTAAATTTTGTTCCCACTACTGCTTTACAACTTTGCTTCTTTGAGTTTTCATTTTAAGGTCTTTAAAAATTTCGAATGCTTATTTGGAACTTAATTTGTGAACGGGGAAGATTCTCGAGGGTAATATGTAACTTTGTGAATTTAAGTCGGGTTACTAAGTTGTCCTCACGTAGTCTGTTTAGTTCTCTGTTTAGCTCTTAGATCTTTGCACCATTCATGCCATTAGTTATAAGTTTTAATTAAGCTTATTATTTTTAAAATTAAGTAATTAGATTAAATTTTTTAAATATATTTAATTTAAACTTTTATAAAGAAAAAAATTAGGCTTTTTGTTTTTAATAATTTTCGGACAATTTTTCTTTATTTAGTGAAATTTTAGTTTACATTTTTAGGGATTTAAATTTGTTTATTTGCTTAATTGTCATTATTTGTTGCTTCTTAATCAAGTAGTATAGCTTATCCAAAACATCTTTGTTCCATTCAAATCAGGATCCAAACCTAAACGTGGTTTCAATTTCACTAGTCGTTGGGGAAACGACCCGGGTGATCATACTTACCCGGTTTAATATACGTATTATATATTATATTATTTTTGTAAGTCTTAAAACTTTTTACTTATTTAAAGGTGAATAGTTAGAATTTACCTAAGTAGTATATATTATATATATTTTTAAAGTACGTAAAACTATCAATCAATCTCCATCAGGGACACCACCACTTTTACCTATGTCGTTACCTACAACATCACCACCTTTGCTTCTACCCTCTACTGACTATAGACCGATGCTACCGAGGTTACATTACCCCGCCTCCAGGAAGAGGTTTTTCATTGCTCCTGATCCAGATATAAGGTCGGGTAGTGTTCATTTGATCCTACTAAGCTAATGCCTACTGGAGGGCTTTTTAGAGCAGAATATGGTTTTGATTGGCACTCCCCCCACCCCCCCTTAGATGCCGAGATTAGACGTGACCCAGATAGGGAGATAGGTTACAGGATTATTGATATTTGGGATGATCCAAATGAGATTACAGAGGAGATACCAGCGATTGATGTGGCAGAGTTAGGTAAGAGGGTGACCAATTTTGTCACGACTGTTAGACAAGACACTAATGAGATCTATGGGAGACTGGACGATGCACAGGATGATAGATCATTGATGAGCGGTCCGCTTAACTTACTACGTAGAGATAGGAGGGCGCCCCCCATGCTCGCACTACTCAGACTTTTGGAGGCTGAGGCCAGAACTCCTCGTAAGGCTGGGTACGGTCTATGATGCCCGTGATATGCACGTTCTGAGGTTAGAGGACTACAGAACTATGGGATTTAGCACAGCAGTAAACTGAATTAGAGATTTAAGGGCAGCAGACCCAGATGACAGACACAAGCTCACAACGCACTTACCTGTTTATGACAATACCAGACTCAATGGCATTACTACAGAGTCAGCAACACACCTGCTAGGGATCCAGCACATCTGATGTGCCAAAGGAGGCCGGTAGAGTTCGTAGATCTGGTTATGTTATAAGCTATGTTGTATAGCCAACTAAGAATACGGGGTAGACTCCGTCAAGTAAAGGATCTATGTTTTATTTTCCTCTTTGTACCTTATGTGTGATTCATTTTGTAACCAAATCGGTCATTAAATGTTTTCCATATTATATATGGAAGGGATGTATTATGTCATGTCTGTAATCGAATTTATTATGAATGAATGTCGATTTAGCTACACCATTGTTAATTTCAATTCAGTTGTATATTTCACTGTGTGATGTGATCTCACTTTATTTATTGTGTATATGTCATGTCATGGTTATGACTTGTATGAAATCTAACGTGTATTATATTTTCTTGTGATTTAAAGAAAATGGAACCAAAAAGAACCACAAGATCATCACTAGTCACAACAACCACCACCACTACCCCTATGACTGATGCCCAGCTTAAGGCACTGATCGACCAAGGCATTGTTGATGCATTGGCAGCACGTGATGTTGACAGAAACCGAAATGGTGAAGATAGCCATGATTCTAGAATGGGTGTAAGGAGACAAGCTCCTTTTTCTTATGAGTGCACTTACCCAGACTTTATGCAATGCGAACCCATATATTTTAAGGGTACTGAAGGAATTTTTTCGGAAGTTTTTTTTTTGACTCCGTGGTTTGAAAGAATGGAAACTGTGTTCCATATATGCTATTGTACTGTGGAAAACCAAATCAAGTTTGCCACTTGTACTCTTCTTGGAAGTGCTCTAACGTGATGGAACTCCCACGTTAAGACTGTTGGTCACGATGTTGCTTATGCAATGACTTGGACAAACCTAAAAAAGAAGATGACCGACAAGTACTGCCCAAGGGGCGAGATTAAGAAACTTAAGGGTGAGATGTGGAATTTGAAGGTTAATAGGAGAAGCCGATGTGGTAAGCTAGAACAACGTTTTTTATATTGGCAATGATGTGTACTAATATTTATGCTGAAGAGTTCGATAAGATCGAAGGTATATTGGGGTTTGCCCGACATGATTCATAGAAGGTGGTAAATGCATCTAAGCCCAAGACCATGCAGGATGCAATCAATTTGCAACTAAACTCATGGACAAGAAAGATCAAACACTTTGCTAAACTGTTAGGAGCTGACAACAAGAGAAAGTTTGATGACACTTCTAAGAACAATCAAAACCAACAACAACAAAACAAGAGGCAGAACACTGACATGGCTTACACTACAGGATCTGGTGAGAAGAAACCTTACGGAGGGTCTAAACCTCTGTGCTCTTAATGCAACTATCACCATGACAGTCTGTGTGCTCCAAAATTCCGCAAGTGTAACAGAGTCGGCCATCTGGCCTATAACTATAGGAGTACTGCAAATGTTAATACTGCTAATAACCAAAGTGACACTAGGGTAGGTTAAAAAGCTACATGCTTTGAGTTCGGAGCCTAGGGGAATTTTAAGAGGGAATGCCCAAAGCTGAAGAACAACAACCATGGTAATCAAGGTGGAAATGGCAATGCTCCAGCAAAAGTGTATGCGGTAGGCATAGCATGGAACAAACCCAGACTCAAACGTGTAACTGGTCCGTTCTTCTAAACAACCGCTATGCTTCTATCTTATTTGATATTGGTACCGATAGTAGTTTTGTGTCTACCACATTTAGCTCCCAAATTGATACCATACCAACTACCTTAGATCATTATTATGATGTTGAACTAGCTGACGGGAGAATAATTGCTTAAACATAATCATTCGGGGTTTTACATTAAACTTATTAAATAATCAATTCAATATCGACTTAATGCCCGTAGAACTTGATAGTTTCGAAGTCATAATTGATATGGATTGGTTGGAAAAGTACCAAGCTGTCATTGTTTATGCCGAGAAAATCGTTCGTATTCCTTGGGGAAATAAAACCTTAATTGTTCAGGGTGACGGAAGCAACCGGGGAAACCAGACTCTCTTGAACATCATATCATGCACAAAAACACATAAGTACATGCTAAAAGGATGTCACGTCTTTTTGGCACATGTTACTACAAAAGAGACTGAAGACAAGTCAGAGGAGAAGCGACTTAAGGATGTACCGATCGTTTGAGATTTTCTTGAAGTATTTCCTGAAGACTTTTCGGGTCTCCCTCTGACTTGACAAGTGGAATTCCAAATCAATTTGATACCTGGTGTTGCACCTGTAGCACGGGTACCTTACCGATTTGCTCTATTTAAAATGAAAGAATTGTCGGACCAACTAAAGGAGTTATCCGACAAAGGCTTTATAAGGCCTAATTCCTCACCTTGGGGAGCTCCAATCTTGTTTGTCAAGAAGAAGGATGAATCATTTCAAATGTGCATCGACTACCGAGAACTGAACAAACTGACGGTGAAGAATCGTTATCCAGTCCCAAGGAGAGACAATTTATTTGATCAACTATAAGGATCCAACATTTATTCTAAGATAGACCTACGATTAGGTTATCACCAGCTTTGAGTACGTGAAGAAGATATTCTAAAGATGACATTCAGAACTTGATATGGTCATTACGAGTTCCAAGTTATGCCATTTGGTTTGACGAACCCATCGGCAGTATTTATGGATCTCATGAATCAGGTGTGCAAGCCATACTTGGATAAGTTTGTGATTATCTTTATTGATTATATCCTTATCTATTCCAGGACAAGAAGGAACTGAAGAACTTCATAAGGCAATTATGGAATGATTAAGAAAAAAAAAAATGGAGTGTACGCTAAATTCTCTGAATGCGAATTTTGGATTCCCAAGGTATAATTTCTCAGCCACGTGATTGATAGTCAAGACATTCACGTGGATCCCGCCAAGATCGAATACATAAAAGATTAGGCATCTCCTAAAACACCAACGAAGATTCGAAAATTTTTAGGTCTTGTTGGGTATTACCGAAGATTCATCGAGGGATTTTTGAAGATCGCCAAGTCAATGACAAAGCTTACTCAGAAAGGAGTTAAGTTTGATTGGGGTGACAAGGAGGAAGCAGCCTTCCAGTTAATAAAGCAGAAGTTGTGCAGTGCGCCAATTCTGGCTCTACCTGAAGGAAGCGAGGATTTTGTGGTCTATTGCGATGCTTCACATAAGGGATTGGGTGTTGTATTAATGCAAAGAGAAAAAGTTAAATACTTTATAGCCATCACTCCAATTGAAAAATTCATGAGAAGAACTATACACACATGATTTAGAACAAGGATCTGTAGTGTTTAGCTCTAAAAATTTGGAGACACTAATGTGTACGGAACCAAGTGTACTGTGTTCACGAAGATATCAACAAGAGTTTTAAATACATTCTTGATCAAAATGAGCTGAACATGAGGAAACATCGTTGGTTAGAGTTATTCAGCGATTACGATTGTGAAATACGTTACCACCCAGGGAAAGCCATTACGGGTTCGAGCCTTAGTCATGACTATTGGTTTGAATCTCCCCAAGCGAAATTCTAGAAGCTTAAATAGAGGCACAAAAACCAAAGAATCTCAAAAACGAAGATGTAGGAGGTATGATCAAGAAGGATATACCAAAAGAAAAGTTAGAACCCCGAGCTGATGGAAACACTATCTTAAATGGCGGGATTGTTTACCATTTTTGTCGATTTGAGGACTGTAATCAGCCAAAACGAGGTCCCACAAAGACAAATAACTTCTATCCATCTGGGTTTTGACAAGATGTATCAGGACATGAAGAAGCTATATTGGTAGCCCAATATGAAGGTCGACATCACCACCTATGTTAGCAAATGTTTGACATGTGCTAAGGTCAAGACTGAACACCAAAGGCCATCGGGTTTGTTGGTGCAACTCGAGATACCTCAAAGGAATTGGGATAACATCACTATGGATTTTATTATGAAGCTTCCTAAGTCATCACAAGGTTATGACACCATTTGGGTGATTGTTGACAGTCTCACTAAATCCGCAATCCTCGTACCAATAAGGGAAACTGATCCCATGGAAAGATTGGCAAGAATGTACATGAAAGAGGTAGTCACAAGGCATGGAATTCTCGATCATTTGTGATCGTGACCCTAGATTCGCATCAAATTTATGGAGGTCACTTCAGAAGGCTTTGGGTACTAACTTGGATATGAGTACTGCGTACCATCCGCAGACTGATGGATAAAGCGAGATAACTATCCAAACTCTCGAGGATATGCTACGTGCTTGTGTGATCCACTTTGGAAATGGTTGGGTTAGACATTTGCCACTAGTTGAATTTTCTTACAATAACAGTTATCACGCTAGCATCAAGGTTGTACCATTCGAGGCACTTTACAGACGGAAGTGTCATTCACCTATTTATTAGGTCGAGGTCGGATAAGTTCAACTCACCGGTCCATAAATGGTCCAAGAGACAACTGAGAAGGTCATTCAGATCAAGCAGAGAATTCAAGCCGCTCTTGACCGACAAAAGAGTTACGCCGATTTAAAGCATAAGCTGATGGAGTTTCAAGTTAGGGATAAAGTTATGCTCAAAGTTTCACCTTGGAAAGGGGTCGTACGTTCTAGCAAACGGGGGAAGTTAAACCCTAGATATGTTGGACCATTTAAGCTACTGGAAAAGGTTAGATCCGTTGCTTACAAGCTTGAGCTTCCTCAAGAGTTGAGCAGAGTTCACAATACATTTCATGTATCTAACCTGAAGAAATGTTATTCTGACAAACCATTAGCCGTTCTGTTGGAAGGACTCCATGTGGATGACAAGCTCCATTTTGTGGAAGAACCCATAGAGATCATGGATCGAGAAGTCAAATGGTTGAAGCAAAGCCGTATCCTAATTGTCAAGATTCGATGGAACTCAAGGAGAGGTCCTGAGTTCACGTGGGAACGCGAAGACCAATTTCAAAAGAAGTATCCGCATCTCTTCACTAAACCCGTACCTTC
>BQNB010067551.1:5550-34164 GCA_026074375.1 Tanacetum coccineum | reverse complement strand
AAGAACTGGCTAGTCTATAAGCAAACGGTTTGTGGTAAAGACTTTTCAAATCCGTTTATGGTTGACAATTTACCAAAAATTTGTAGGGTTCTCAACTCTCCTTGCTTCACAGCAAATAGTTGACTAGTCCATGATCAAACAGTTTTTGGTAAAGACTAATCAAATCAGTTGATAGATGATAGTTTGATAAAAACTATATGGTTATCAATGCACCAGGTTTTTGCAATAAAGCATTGGCTATTCCAGGGCAAACGACAACTGGTAAAGAATTATCAAATCCGTTTATAGCTGGTAGTTTGCCAAAAACTATAAGTCCAATGATCCACCTCTCTCAAAAGGTTACACACTTGGTTGTGGAGAGGACAGTCTAAAACTTATAGAATTGATGGATTTTTATACCAAATTGATTGATAAAGTTACCATTTTGGAAAATGCTCTTAAACAGTTTAAGGAGTCTCATGCTCAGACTCTAACAATGTTGATGAAGAAAGTCAAAAGATTGGAAGACAAGCTCAAGTTATGATTTCAGATTTAAGAGGATTCTGTCAAACAGGGGAGGATGGAAGAAACATAAAATGCATGAGTGGATATGACAAACTTCAAAGGTATGAACTATGAGCAGGTCTATATTTGAACTGCTCGGGATATATTTCTACTGCTGAGAGAAGTTAGTACTGTTAGGTTCAAGTTAGTACTGCTAGACCAAACTTAGTACTGCTAAGTGACCGTTAGTACTGTTTGAGTCATAACAAAATTAATTTAAAAGCCGTTGAGATATTTCTGCCAACAACCTAGCTTATAAGGTTTCATGATAGCTCAGATCTTTTATGTTAGCCTCAAAATATTGAGTCGAACATGAAGTTTGTTCATTATGTATTTAAGTCTCGGTCAATCAATTAGTTAACGTTGTAATAGGAAAGTATCGGGAATCGGGCTCGATAGTTAATCTAATATTGTATATGTTTCGGGTTTAATCCCAAGCAAAACCCGAGCCCGGGTCCTAGTTCACGCGTCACTTTTAAGTGTCGGGGTATATAAGGAACTTTTCCACTTGGAAAAGTAAGTTGTTCATTTTCATATATTTTTCTTTTCCTATACTCTCTCATCTTTCTCTCTTTCTTCTTTCTCTCTCTAAAACAACTCACCTCTCTTTCTCTTTTCTAGTTCGATTCGTGATTATTATATATGTTATGAAGTGTTAACGGGATCCTACTTTTTAATTCTCACAAAATTCCAGATTATTAATCAACTTTTCATTCATCAAAATGGAAAATTTGGAGTTTTGCGACAAACAAAATATTAAAGATGATCAACTTGAAAATTGAAGGAGAAGAAGATAGTAATATTGGCAATTGAGCTTATTAAGTTTATCAAAATCTCAGATTGCGATCAGAGTTAGGTTATGAAGAATGTTTAAAAAGCTAACAAGAACAGAAGCTTAATAGTGTTTGAAGAATCCTCTCAAAATCAAAGAGCTTTAATTCAAGAAACTTAAGATTTGAAGGTAAATCATAAGTTTAGGGGAGGATTGTTGGGAATTAAAGAGCTTCTACAAGATAATGCTGCTGAAGGACTTAATACTGCTAGTTGTAATAGTTAGTACTGCTAGTTATAGTTAGTACTGTTAGTACAATGTTAGTACTGTCAGTATATAGTTAGTACTGTTAGTTAGTATATTAGTGCTGCTTATGAGATATGTATGAGATAAATTAGGAATAGATATGCATGATCTTTGCATAATCTTCTAACGCATTTTGTAAGCCCATTAGGGTTTTTCCTTGGTGTATAAAAGGAACCCTTACGGCATAGTTAGAAATATAGATAGATCAATATTCAGAGAATAGAAGAAGAACACGATTAGCTATTAGGAAAAACATATAGTTGTTTTGTGATTTGTTCAATATAGTGAAAGTTATGTGTTCATTGTTTGATTGTTTTCTTCTGAGTAATATAAAGATTTAATCCACATTGTTTTTATTATTCACCACACGGTCGCGCGCGTCTCCGCACGTCGTGCGCTTTAGATTTTATCTAAGCAGAACAAAAGATCCATTCAATTGGAACCAACAATAAGATAAGTCTATAACTTCAGGTCGAATCACTATAAGGTATACTATTCTGAGGGTAGGCATTCGCCATCCCTCAATCGCTTACTGATATCCTTTATATCATCTAGCAGCACTCTAAGAGCCTCTTTCCACCCTACTCGCTTTATTCGTTATGGGTCTCCGAATTGTTATTGCCTTCTAGCCTGCCTCTTTCTTGAGCTGGCCATAGGATAAAAAGTGGATCTCTATCTGATCTGTGAAGTGAAAGACTAGTCCTGATCTTATTGAGTTAATTCCATATAAGAAGTAGAAGTAGGTTCGCTGAAGCCCATCTATTCAATAAGATTAGTTAAGCAGGTTGTTAGGGTCACTCGACTTATAAGTAGTAGTATCACTTTGATCCTATATGAGCATCCTCCTTTTTTCAATAACATTGAGCCTTCATCATGGGAATAAATAGGATTACGGATTCGATCAGCTATAGGTTTTTGGCCGTTAGGTTCGGTCAAACTGTCTATGTAGACGCTCTAAGTCAAGCCAATAGTTCGAGTTTGTGTTCTCGTTCAGGGACAAGACAGACGCTCGCGCTCGCTCACAGCGCGTGTTTAGGGCTTTGGAAGCATGTGAAGAAGTGGGCGGGTGGGGGTCGGGCAACCAAAACCCGGCGTATAAGTCGATCGGAAGTTTACTATTTGACAAATGGGCGCGTTAGCAGGATAAAAGTAAGTAAACAGATTAGGTGTAGCGATTGAAGGGGTGGTGTTTTTTCGTGGCTGCTAGTCATTCTATTCCAAACAGGCTATTGCGCCTAAGTCAAGTGTGTTAAGGCTTTGGCCATACTGGGTGATGTCGAGGCGCTGCTCGATGTCTTGGACCAAAGTCGCACGTGATGCTAAGTAAGGATGTGTACCCCCTTACCATTGGAAATAGCGCCGTGCTTACTATAGTAGTTGGCGAGTTCTCCCCAAGAGAATGCCTTCGTCACGCGACTCACGCACACGCACACGCGTAAAAGCATATAGAGAACGAAGGTACTTATGAGCACACTCTATAGAGATAGAGAGAGGTCACGACTCTCTAAACAAAAAACGCCAGACTATTCACTTAACTTATAGGCGAAGGTAATTATATCACGCACTCTCTCTCTCATTGAAGATGCTCAACTCGTTCAGTAAGCACAATGGATTCGCTGTGGAGTTTGGAAGAAGGATAGGTCAGCGAGGGCATTTGTCTATCTTTGTATATTCATGACTTCTTGTTGTACTCTTTCTGAAGTGTAGGTGCGAAACGGCGACCTCGTTTGTAGGATGGAAAGCGGAAAGCGAAGCCCTTCAAGGGCCTGAAAGATTTTTCGAAGGTGGATTCTTACTCTATTCTTCACCGTGAGACATCCGCTCTCTCGCGCTCGCGGCGCGCTCTCGCCCGGTACTCGGTGTGTGTGTGTGTGTGTCATCCCCCCTATTCCGATGTAGATGTGGTTTTTGGTCTCTTTTTTTTGTCGAGATCAACATTTTCGTTTGAGGACCCCGTTAGACTTACCAGCCCTTGACATAAGTAAATCATTAGTGATAGGGTTTTGGGATGATAGGGGACCGTAGTGCTTCCCTACGTTGGACGTATGTATTTCGCAGGCTAAAACCTTATTCTATTATTGACCAATCATGGCCTTATTATGAGTCTTTATTTCAGGTTGACAAAACTCTTACAACTCTTTGGGGTTAATCGATCTAGAGAACTCATAGTCACTGGAATCATTGACTATTAGAAGGGGATCATCTACCTCTTGCGAGCACTATAAAGGATCTAATAACGAAAAAAGAAAGTAGTGAGGGAAAGCCCTCTAGTCGAGTAAGAGAACTGAAAGTTTCAGGCAAGTAAAGTCCATTAGTGGGGGAGTGAACTCGGAGATTCGTCAATCAATTATTTCTTCTGGAAACAACTAAAAAGTGAAGGGCTTGTCCGGGGCAAGGGATGCAGGTATGTAAGATGAAGCTTGAAAGCGGGGGAGTTCTTCTACTGCATGTTCAAAGAAAGACTTCCCCCATGGCATAGCTAAGTCATTCAATCATGGGAGGGTCACATGATTCTTCTCCTAAGCGCAGGTGTAGCTCCCAAAGGTATTCATTTAAGTTCTCATACATCCCGATACGGTTTTCCTTGGTAAACAATTATTTCTCTTTTTTGCCCAGGGGAACGCGACAATCAGAGATGTGTGTATTAAGGGTAAGTTACAATGAATGAGGATTAGGTGTGTAAAAGAGGACTTACTCTCTGTGTGTGGTGTGTGTGTGTGTGTGTGTAAGTCAACTAGAGGACTCCACACTACCAGTCTAAAGCGGATATAGGAATTTCCTTAAGCCGTCTGATCGTGTATGTTATAACATTTCTTGTGTGTGCTCTCTACACGGACCTTTCTTCTGGTTTGATTGCGAACAATCAAGCGACTTGCCCTATTAGTAGATAGTAAGAAAAATATATGTTGTACCATTAATATCAAAGAAAAATATGAACAAGAAAAAAAAAAGTTTATAGGCAGTCATCAATGAGGGCCTTCTTACTATTAATCCAGAAGTAGTCACTTTTCCTTGTATTCTCGTGTGTGTGTGTCAGATTATTCCTTGCGAATCTATAATAATACTAAAATCCATTGAGAAACCAAAAAATGTGTGTGTGATAAGAGAGACGCTATAAACAAAATTATAGAGACATTCTGGATTGAGAATCCAAATTATTCCTCAGAAGAAAGTGACTTTTTCCTGTACGTGTAGTGAAGAACTAAACGAGAACTTTTGTTGTTTGTTGACTAACGGAAAGAAATGGGATTGTGTCAACTTCGTTCCTGCATATTTTGATTTTTTATTATTTTATATTGTGTAACCCAAAGCGCATTCCTTTAAGAATGTATATGTTTCCATTTTTCTTTCGTTAGTTAAGCTACCTTTTTTCTAAAAGGGGATTGTAGTAAATTCTGTTTTCATAACTCTTTAAAATGGCATTCGTATTGAGAAAATTATCGTCTACTGGCATTCCCCCCATAGTATGACGCTCAAACGAATAGAAGATCATAAGAACGAATATGTCTAATTATTGTACCCGACATTCGGCTATTGCTTTCCCAGAGATGTTTTCTATTTTAGCATTCTCGTCTAGATAACGAAGGGTGCCTAAAACGATCGACCCGAGTCGCTGCACAGCACGTGAACGCTTTGCCACTTACCACGAGAAGATAAAGTAGAAACACAAGCTAGGAGACGTTATCAACCTGTCTAATTCCCTATCTGAACTAGTTATATATAGCATAGCTGCACCTCTCTACTGCATGACATATTAGATTTTCTAGATGGACGTGTTGGAATAGAGTGGCATCTTTATTAGCTCGGTTGTTGTTTGGTATCTTGTGTGTGTGTGTGTTCCTCCGCGCCACCCTAGTAACCTAGTTCGCTCGTATTATGTCTGTCTGAAGTGCGTAAGTCTCAGGTTCTGACCGCCTCAGCTGTAAAATCTTGACGACTAAGAGAGCTCTGGAGCGCACGCTCCGCGGGATAGTTGTGCAATTCCAGTTTTCGAACTACCGCAGAGCTGCTAGGTTTCGCATACGGTGTCCTGAAACAAAGTTTTCTGAATGCGAATTGGCGGCACTGCTAAGGCGTAGAACTAACTACGCACTGACAGTATCTATGCCCACTCTACCCAAGACATTAATTCGCTCATCAACGCGCTGATCTGAAGACTAAATCATTCATCCTTCGCGACGCCCTAGTTCGCACACCTAAGCTCCCGCCTCCTCCGCGTTTCCCTCCCACGCTTCGACAGTTCCTCCTGCTCCCTCGTCAGTAATGCGGGCCTCGCACTCATTAGTAGGAATATAGGTTGATACGTCTCTAGCTTGTGTTTCAATGACGGGTAAGGTGGTCAAGCTAGCTGTGCCGGTCTGGTCCGATCGTTTAGCGTCTCTTTCTAAGAGACGAGAATGTAAATAGAAAACATCCCCTGGGAAAGCCTCACGGCCTAGTGGTCGGCGTAACAATAATGACATATGTCGATATGCCACTGCTGAATACTAAGATCATATTAGATTATTATATCCGTGCATTCCATTATCGCGGTGTGTGTGTCACTTTTAAAAACCGCCTTCACACTGGAACACCACTTGCAAGAACACCATTTACAACGAATTCACCTCTTTCTAACGAATCTTTACAATGAAAACAATTCCATTGGTCTAACGAAGATGTTTGGGGTTGTGAAGGTGGGTAGGAAAAATTGGGTGTTTCATTATTTAAAATGGGCTCGGGATTATCGACAAATTCGTCTCCTCTAGCTACATTTTTATCAATGCGACAATTTCCTCCGTTAAACGGACCTCCACACCATGAGCATCTTGAAAACCAAGACATGTTAAAGAATAATCGGAATAGAAGGTAAAGAGAATAAGAATTAAACGAATAAGAGGATAAAGAAGAATATTTATAGATTTTTCAAATAGAACATAAAAAATAATAAAAATAAGAAAGAAAAATATTTTTGGTTTTTTTATATTTATAAAAGAAAAGGAAAAATAAAAATTAAATGGAAAATATTTTTGGTTTTTTTATATTTTTAATAAGTACGAAAATAAACTTTCCGAAGAAAGGATCTTCAAAACTCGAATACAAACAATCCCGCAAAAATCGCTACACGTCTCCCTGGCAGCGGCGCCATTTTGATGTTCGTCAAATACAACCCACTTAATATATATATATATATAATTCATATACGTATACGTAAGCTAAGTATCTTATAAGTTATTCTTAGGAAATAATAAAAAGTAATCAACACGGGTATCGTTCTCCTCAGTGAGAGGAGAATGGAAATTTACGGTTATGTCGGGATTCGACCTTGAATGACATAAAAGATTTGGATTTGATTTCTAATTCTAATAATGCAAATGGAAAGTAAATTTAAGGCACGCTAATATAAAATAAACACAATTAAAACAATAAGCACGAAAACGTTAATAGGAATTTAAAAACGCGACATTAAAGCAAGTAATTCAAATTTTAACCGTACGAACTTAAATTTAACTTCTAAAAATCCTAAATGACTAAAAATAATTTTAGAATTTTTTTTTGACTTTTATTTTATTCATAATGAATTAAAAATAGTTTAAATCTAAATTAATTATTAAAAATAGCAAACTAATTATTAAAATTCTGGAAAAATTAGGAAAACTATTTTGACTTATTTAAAATATATGAAAAATAAAACTGGAAAATAAACTAAAACAGATAAGCTGTTAATAAGTAAATAAGCAAAATAAGCGTTGTATAAAACTAAATTGCTATAAAACAAATTAAAATGTTGCTGTCTTTAAATGAAAAAGACCCCAAGGCAGTTGGTTAAGTGTTGTGTGTGTGAGGCGTTGAGTGTGAAAGGGAGAGGTCATAGGTTCGAAACATGTGACCTCTTTTTTTATAAAACATTTTTTATATTTTTATTTGAAAAAGCTAAAGTTAAGCTTGAAATAAGCAACTTTAATAAAGACACTTTTGACAAAACTTATAAATAAGCTAAGAATAAGCATTTGAAAATGACAAATATAGATTTAAAGCTTTTTAACATTAAGAAAAAACTATTTGGTCTTTTTAAGATTTAATAAGCTAAAGGAAAAGTAAATAAGCTAAAACAACCTTGAGGCTAAACCTAATAAGCACAAAAGAAAGGAATTTAGCAAAGAAAATAAGCTGGAATGCAAATTCAAAAAGTGACAGATTGGTTTTAAGCTACCAGGCAAAATGAAGATAAACAAGTTATAACCCCCATTTAGACTTTAGGACTCAGTCAGCAACAAGAAATCTAATAAGCAAGAAATAGCTAATACTAGACTAATTAAGCACTTAGGATAAGAAATAAGCAAAATATAAAAGCTGAAAAGCAGTTTGAAAGCATTAAGACAGTGACACAAAAAAGGCAGGTTTTAAGGACTTTTTACTAAACTTTAAAGCTAAATTTTAGACTAACTAGCACTAGGAGAAAAAACTTAAAGGCTAAAACAGAAGAACATGACTCAAAGGACTCAAATAAGCTGGATTTTAGTAAAAACACTTAATGAAAATAAGCTAGAAAAGGGGAAATGAAACTTGACAGACTATACTAGTTTTTGGCTTCTTTTAAATGTTAAATGACTATATTTGAGCTGTACTTTTAAGACTCTAAAACCCTTTTGACACCTTAAAATCTTAAAACAATTGAGCTCTTATCACAATAAGCTAATTAAAACTAAATTTAAACATAAATTAAGTAAGATATGTTCCTAAAATGATTGCACTGTAAGGAATCAACTGGAGATGATCTAGGACTAAATAATTTTTGGCCCTTAAAAGTATTTAAAAAGGCTTTTCTAAGTACAAAAGACTTAAAACAGATTTAGAAGATGCATTAGAAACTTACTTTTAAACTAGGAGACTTGACTTTTTCCTAGAACAACCTTCAAAGCTTAATTCTACCTAATCTAATCTTATGGAAACTTGCATTTAGACTAAATCTAAACTAATGAAAACGAAATTGAGCACCAAAAACAACTTTACCACTAATTTACCCTTTTAGAATTCTTATGTCAAACACCCCTTTGAGATTTTAAATTTCTATTTTAAGCTTAAAACAGATTGTGAAAAATCTTAAAACATAAAAACAGATTAATACCTAAGCTATAAAAAGACAAATAAGCAATAAAATCAGGAAATTACGCACTAGAATAAGCAAATGCATAATAAGCAGTTTTAGACAATTTTGAGGCATATTATTTAAAAACTAATCCTAATGACATATAAGCTATAAGCTGATCGTGTAAAGCTATAATAAAACATATTAAGCACATAAGTAGACAATAAGCCACTAAATAATCAATAAAAACAAGCATGTAAAGAATTAAGCTAAATTAAGTAAAAGAGATAAACTTAATCCTTTGCTCTAAAAAAGGATTGAACCCCCTCCTCCCCCTCTTCCGCGCCACCTCTCCCTCACGCTCTTATCAACAAGCTCTAGCTTGTTTGCACAAGCTAGTGGGGTCCAATAAGCCCATCCAAATCTGGCTTATCATCCAACATAAGCAATCCATTAAGCATAGGTATTTAAGTACTTTCTATGAAGCTGAATTAACTAAGCTTTATAAAACTGATTAAGTGCTAGTAAAAGAGCTTATGTAATATCAATATCAAATATTACAATCCAAAATTCCTTTGCTTAAACAAGGACTAAAAATGCTCTTAGAGCTCATCTACAAGCTCCAGCTTGTTAAAAACAAGCTGGTAAAGTCCAATAAGCCCATCCCTTTCTGGCTTATCATCTAAAAAGCTTAAATCCATAATGCTTAACTAATTTTGAAGTAAAATTTGAACAGCTTGTACAAATAAGCTTGAGAAACTTATTTGTACAAGTTAACACTAATTTGAGATAAAAACAGCTTTTAATAGCTTTTGGAACAACTTATTAGATTTTGAATGAGTGAAAAATAAGACAAGACAGTGTAAGGTAAAATTACTTTTATTAATTCATTAAAAGAGTACAAAGCTTGAATACAAGAAAAATAAGCATAAAATAAGCAGAATTACACTACTCCTAAACTAAACTATACTACTCCTACTCTAGATGCCTTCATCTGTGTGATTTGCCTTCTATTATAAGGAGGGGATGAATCTTCAAGGACTTTGAGACGCTGCTCGCCTTCAAATCATGACCCTTCATCTTTCAGTCCATCATTAGCACCCTTGGAACACGTGCCAGCTATCATCAACCAATCATTGTGCTCAGGATTGCCAGCTTGGCTAAATGGGGTGATGTCAGGCGTGTCAGGCTTCTAGAAGTAATTGTGTGTGTGAAGCGGAGGAGTGTTTTACCCTGGTTATTTCGTGTAGAAAACGGGAGGAAAAAGGGAGATAGTGAACAGTAAATCGACCTTGTGTTATTATATCTTTGACTTTTGACCCGGGCTTGGACTTGGTAACTTGGGCCATGGAAAATGATAAGGGTTTATGGATAATGGATTTGGACTAAGGTTCTGTAAATGGGTTAAGGCTTAAAGGATTATAAGGTATAAATCTTAATGGGCTGACTCAGCCCATTAAAATGGGTACGGGTTGGCCCATCAAAGATAAATACGGCTTCGGCTTCGTTTTCTTTCGCTCTTTCCATTCTCGTGCTCGGTTTTGTCCGTTATGATTCATTTTTGTCCATTTTGACATATCCGTTACCTGCACAATGCATTTGCCAAAACATACATATACAATGTATTTTACATGTATCTTTGGTCTTTTAAGCTCATTTTATTAAGAAAAATTGATATGTGATTAAACACATATCAAAAATCCCCCATACTAAGCTATTGCCGTGTCCTCACGCAATGTCATAAACACACTTAGAAAACCAAAAATTTCAACCCCCTTAGACTAATTACCTCAAAAAGTAGCTAAGTGTTCATCTAAGGGGATTAAGAAATCACTAGTTTTGAAAAGCCCCCCGTTTTACCATTTTTATGCATTTATTATTATCATTCATTCATATCATAACTTAAAGGATCACGGAACAAGAAACACTAAAAGGATAAATTCATCGTCCTTGATTTTTCACCTGCCCCAAACTAAGCTTAAAAACAAAATCATTGTTAAATACAAGTTAAGATGCTAACACTACTCATAAATGCTAATTGTGTATGCATAGCTACTTTCCGCTCCCTTATTCCTAAGTCCTCTAAAGATTTTATTATTATTATTGGTGACAAATAAATTAAATTCTTATTTATATAAAGTAAACCCAGTTTAGACCATAATTAGTTTGAAATTCTTTCCTAAAGAGATGATATGGTGAGAATAAGGTCCACATTAAGGTTCTATTTTCGCATGATTTAGAGGTTATCCTATTTAGATAACACCGGAGTCGAAATTTGGGTTTATTATTATCATTATTGAAACATTATTAAACCTCGGTCCTTTAAATAACTGTCACATCGGTATGCGAGCCGACCTTGGTCCAGTAGTCTTATTTCGACCTCGGTGATCCTCGACCTTTTTAAAGGCTGCAACATCGGTTGTGAGCCGGCAAGATGCAGCAAACTTTTATCAGTCTCGGATTATTACTATGTGCCTTATTTAGAAGACTGCCACATCGGTTGTGAGCCGGTAAGAGGCAGTAAACTTTTATTAGCCCACAGTTTTTATTATTATTATTATTACCTCCACCCTTTAGACGACTACCACATTGGTTGTGAGCCCGCAAGAGGTAGTGGTCTTATTTTGGCTTCAGTTTATTACATAACTATTATTATTATAACCAAATTTCAGGTCCTGTGGTCTTTTAACTACATAGACAACGGTAGCGAACCGTCAGGAATCGGTAGCCTATTTCCCCACAACACTGAAAAAACCTCGATGTTTACCTTAATTTCACCAGAAGGAATCTCTACGAAGTGATTTAAACTAAGAATCACAAAAACCTTAAGTAACTTTATTTATTCAACAATTATATAATGTTTAGCCGACCATGGTCCAGGAGTCTTATTTCGACCTCGGTGATCCTCGACCTTTTTGAAGGCTGCAACATCGGTTGTGAGCCGGCAAGATGCAACAAACTTTTATCAGTCTCGGATTATTACTATGTGCCTTATTTAGAAAAATGCCACATCGGTTGTGAGCCGGCAAGAGGCAGTAAACTTTTATTAGCCCACAGTTTTTATTATTATTATTATTACCTCCACCCTTTAGACGACTACCACATCGGTTGTGAGCCGGCAAGAGGTAGTGGTCTTATTTCGGCTTCGGTTTATTACATAACTATTATTATTATAGCCAAATTTCAAGTCCTGTGATCTTTTAACTACCTAGACAACGGTAGCGAGCCGTCAGGAATCGGTAGCCTATTTTCCCACAACACTGACAAAACCTCGATGTGTACCTTACTTTCACCAGAAGGAATCTCTACGAAGTGATCTAAACTAAGAATCGCAAAAACCCAAGCAACTTTATTTATTCAACAATTATATAAAGTTTATTAAGCTAGTGGGAGCAAAAAGCCACAATTAGCCTCTATGAGCCTAAAAGAGATCCAATTACTCTATGTTTAGTATTCAACTTATATAAAACTCTATCATTTTTTGTTCTTCGCAAATTTAAAATCTTTAATAAAAAGATCCGCGAATGCTTAGTCTAATAAAACAAGCTTTGCATATTTAAAGTCTATCATGGAAACTTGCAAACTCTTGGCTTTTTATAAGCTAGAATTCGCATTTTAAAGCTTCTTGTATAAAAGACTAGCAAAAGCTTAAATTTATATAAGTTAAGGGGCAAGCTAGAGCGCAACATGCTCGATCAAGTCAAAATTTATTCCTTAAAAAGACAAAACATTGTGTCAAAACACTTATTCTATTTTTGAAAAAATTTAATTTTGGCATAAAATCACATATTTTTGGTGGAAAAACGGGGTTACGTGAAGACAAGGCAAATGCAAGTAAGATCAAATCAAAAGATCCCCCCATACTAGAACTACACATTGTCCTCAATGTGAGACTGTCACCCCCATACTAATTTCAAGGCATAATCTAAATATTAAGGGGTCTCTACGCAAATCTAAAGCCGTTTATTAATTATGCTAATAGATAAACGTTAAATCAATAAGATCTAGGATATCGGATTCCCATATATAAGCATGCGAAGGATTGAAGATCGAGTGGACGATGGACAAAACCACGAGCACGAGAGTCTTCAAAATCCAGGGCAATCCTGGACATAAACCACAAAACACGAAACAAGAGAGGCGAGCCTCCTCACATCACACTTATTCATTATTATACTACTACTAGGGATAAGCATGGGTTGCCACCCACGAAGCGCTTGTTTTTATTAACCGAGTCACGAGCCTGACTCGACCCCGAATTTAATGGTCCATGGGGAAAGTTTGGAGATCCAGGACAACCATCGGTGGTATGTCCCCTCCAAAATAATGCTTAACTCTATGACCATTCACCTTGAAATTTAGTCCGTCGGTTTGAGATAACTCGATGGCACCATAAGGGAAAACTTGAGCAACGGTGAATGGTCCGGTCCAACGGGTTTTAAGCTTGCCCGAGAAAATTTTTAATCGAGAATTGAAGAGAAGAACTCGATCACCAACGTTAAAGACGCGGTTTTTAATCTTGAAGTCATGAATCTTCTTCGTTTTCTCTGTGTAGATTAAAGAATTCTCATAGGCTTGATCCCAGAGTTCATTTAATTCATTTATTTGAACTTTTTGGCGATCACCCGCGGTCTTAAGGTCAAAATTACAATGTTTTAAGGCCCAATAGGCCTTGTGTTCAAGTTCGATAGGAAGATGGCAAGCCTTTCCGTACACGAGCTTATAAGGAGTGCACCCGATGGGTGTTTTGAAAGCGGTACGGAAGGCCCATAATGCATCATCTAACTTATCGGACCAAGAAGCACGGTTTTCACACCACGATTTGAAACCTCCACTTGTCCACTCATTTGTGGATGATACGCGGTAGAAAGACGATGAGTAACTCCATACTTAAGCATAACTTTATCAAATTGATCATTACAAAAATGGGTACCGCGATTACTAATTATAGCACGAGGAGTTCCAAATCGGGCAAAAAGAGATTTTAAGAATTTTACAACAACTAGGGCATCATTAGTAGGGAGCGCTTTTGCTTCAACCCATTTGGACAAGTAGTCGACGGCCACGAGAATGTACTTGTTTCCTCGAGAAAACGGGAACGGTCCCATAAAATCGATGCCCCATAGGTCAAAGATCTCGCAAACTTGAATTGCATTTTAAGGCATTTCATCACGTTGCGAGATTTTGCCTTGACGTTGACAAGTGTCACACCGTGTGACCAAGTCATGGGCATCTTGGTAAATAGTAGGCCAATAGAAACTGGAATCAAAGACTTTTTTAGCGGTGTAGTTGGCACCATGATGTCCCCCGGTAGGTCCATTATGGCAAGCCGTGAGGATATCAACGGCTTCTTGGCCGTTAACACATCGCCTAATCATTTGATCCACACAAATCTTAAACAAGTAAGGGTCATCCCAGAAATAATGCTTAACTTCTTTAAAGAATTTATTCTTTTGTTGGGACGACATCCCTTTCACAATAAAATTTTCCGCATGGTAATTTGCAATGTCGGCAAACTATGGGGTACTCGAATCACTACGAAAGGTAACCATCCCAATTGTCTCGAGAGGAAATGTTTCCGTAATTTCCTTTTTCTCAAGATCACTTTGATGGGGATTTTCTAGTCTTCATAAATGGTCGGCTGCGAGATTCTCTACTCCTTTTTTATCACGAATAATAACATCAAATTCTTGGAGTAGGAGAATCCACCGGAGCAATCTTGGCTTAGCATCTTGCTTAGTAAGAAGATACTTAAGAGTCGAGTGGTCCGTATACACTATGGTCTTTGATAAGACTAAGTAAGGCCCGAATTTCTCAAAAGCATACACCACGGCTAATAATTCTTTTTCCGTAGTCGTGTAATGTGCTTGAGCATCCATCATGGTCTTACTTGCATAGTGTATAGGCTAAAAATGTTTGGTCTTTCGTTACCCCAAGACTGCGCCTACCACGTAATCACTAGCGTCGCACATAATTTCAAATGGTAGGTCCCAATCCGGGGCAACTAAAATCAGGGCTTCAGTTAACTTTTTCTTAAGTAAATTAAACGCTTCAATACATTCTTTCAAGAAAACAAACGGGGTTTCTTTTTTCAAGAAGACGGGTCATCGGCCGGGCGATTTTAGAAAAATCTTGGATAAATCGACGATAAAACCCGGCGTGACCTAAAAAACACTGAACACCTTTGATGAAAGTCGGATGGGGGAGTTTAGCTATAACATCAACTTTAGCTTTGTCGACCTCAATCCTGGAGTTTGAAATCTTATGTCCAAGAACAATGCCTTATTTTACCATAAAATGGCATTTCTCCCAATTTAGAACTAAATTAGTGTCTTCGCACCGTTTTAGCATTTTGTCTAAATGGGAGAGGCATGACGAGAAAGAATCCTGAAGATCGAGAAATCGTCCATAAAGACCTCCATTGTTTCCTCGATCATGTCATGGAAAATGGCCATTATGCACCTTTGGAACATGCCCGAAGCATTACATAAACCAAAAGGCATACGTCGGTAGGCAAACGTCCCATAAGGGCAAGTGAAGGTGGTCTTATCTTGGTCTTTCGGGTCAATAGGTATTTGAAAATATCCGGAAAAACCATCTAGAAAACAATAGTATTCATTTCCCGCGAGTCGTTCGAGCATTTGGTCCATAAAAGGCAACGGGAAATGATCTTTACGAGTCGCATCATTAAGCTTACGGTAATCTATACAAACACGCCATCCGGTAACTAGTCTCGTAGGAATCAACTCATTATCTTCATTTTCAACAACGGTCATACCACCCTTCTTAGGCACACAATGAACGGGACTCACCCACGGACTATCGAAGATAGGGTAAATCAATCCGGCATCAAGGAGTTTGATAACTTCCTTTTTGATAACCTCATGAATTTTTGGATTTACCCTTCTTTGATGTTGAACCGCTGGTTTGAAGTCGTCTTCCATTAAGATCTTATGAGTACAAAAACTAGGGTCGATACCCTTAATGTCGGAAATTTTCCATGCGATGGCCCGTTTGTGTGACTTAAGAACCTTTAAAAGGGCGGCTTTTTCTTCATCTTTTAATTCCTTAGAAATTATGACGGGCAATTTATCGGTTCCTTCTAAAAACGCATATTCAAGATGAGACGGTAAATCCTTGAGCTCGAGCTCCGGAGGATCATCAATAGAAGATTTAATCATTTTAAGTTCCTCAAAATGAAGTTCCTTCGGAGGGAGAGGAGATGATGGATCATCATTTAATAACTTCTCGAGTAGAAGAAGGTCTCCCTCCGGATCAAAGTCGGCATCATCAATTCCCGGTGGAATTGAATCATTTGTAAGACAAGCTTCGATTTCTTCCAAAATGAAGTCACCTCCTTCAAAAGGAGTGAGAGAGGGGAAAGAAGTAGAAAGGATAGGATCTAAAGACGGAGTGGGATTGCCACTTTTAGTAGAAACTTTCCGAGACTTCTTGAGCAAACTCCTCACATGAAACTTCGAAACATCGATTCGGGATTAACGATTCAGAATTATTGTAGGAGTATCTCAAAGTTTGACCAACTTTAAAAGTTATGGCTTCATCATTAAATCGAAGAGTTATTTCTTCACCGTAAACATCAATTAACGCTCGAGCCGTCCTTAGAAAAGGTCTCCCGAGAATGAGAGGAACCCGCGGATCGGCATCGTAATCAACGACTACGAAATCAGCCGGATAATGGAACTTCCCCACTTTAACGAAGACATCTTCGGCAACGACATTTGGTTGAGAATTGATCGGGATCTCCGCAGCTCGAGAGTCATTCGATAGGAGGTACAGTTCGGGAAGATAAAAGCTTTTTTTTCTTACGGAAAGAGGCATAAGATTGATGCTTGCATCAAGATCGGCCAAGGCCGAGCATTCAACCATTCCCTGAAAATCACACGGTATAAGAAACTTGCCGGTCCTCCAAGTATTTTGGTGGCAACTTTTTTAGCTAACCGCCATAACATTCTCATCACACGAGTATTGACCGTGTCAAATAGTTTTTCTTTGTTGTTTAGGATACTTTTAAACATTGAAGCAAATTTTGGCATATGAAGAAGAGCATCCACGAAACTAAGCTCGAAATGTAATTCCATAAAGATTTCAACAAAGTTTGTAATAGGCAGAATATTCATCTTTTTCACGGAGCTTATTTGTTGTAGGCTCGAGAAGTGATAAGGAATAGACGGTTTAGGCTTAGTAGCAACAACGGGCTTCATCAATTGTGGAAGCTTAAATTTGGACTACCAGAAGTTAGATGTTTTTCGGTACTCGGATAGTTGCCCGTATCCTTTGTTCAACCCCGAGTTCCCTTTCCACCACCTTAGGAAGATGAGTAAAAGGAGGTGGAATATGGAGGTCCATCATATGAAAATACCACTTCGGAGTGGTGATTGCTTTCAAGTCACCCCTCTGGTTAGCAACGGTGTTGCTAGGAAGTGAACCCGAGCCCGGAGTAGAAGCGGTATTCATTTGAAAAAAACTACTCATCATGTTCTTAATTTCATTCGTTAACTCATTCTTTAACTCATTCTTGAACGTATTGTTTTGTCTAGTCCCAACAACGATTAATCCAAATTTTTCTCTTTCTTAATTAAGATCCTCATGTTGTTATTTGATTTTTGCATTATTTTTCGATATTAACGTCATTTGTCTTCATGTAGCTCGAGAGATCATTTGAAGGTCCAACTTGAGGTGGAGCTTGATAATTCTGGTTACCTTGATTTAAATTACTTCCTCGGTTCTGGTTAAACCCTTGATTTTGCACATTCGGTTGAGCAAAATTGGGTGGTCAAAACTGATTAGCTATAGTCTGGGGACGATAACCGGTATTTCCCTGATTGTAGTTCACTTGCTGGACTGCTGAAACATATCCTTGAATGTTGTCTTGATAGCCTAAAAAAGTGATGCCAACTTTGGCAGGAACGCGGAAAGTAATGAGCACCGCCAAATCCAAACAAGTAACACAAGATTCCTCAACAACTTTTAAACGGAAGCTTGAGGGCCCTTGGGGGTTTTACTATGAATGTTTGTTAAACATCGCGGTCATCGTGCACTAGTCACGGCCACTAGGCTTACGTCACTGGCTAACTCAGAAGAATCAACATTTACTTGTTTCACGTGAGAAGACATTCAGGTTTGTTTCTTAAATTACGAACTTTTGATTTGTTTTCAATAATATTCAACACATCTTATGCACTTCTTTCCAAGAGATTGCCACCGACGGCAGAATTCAAAGAATCTTGATCGGATGGGTTTAAACCATTGTAGAAGGTATCGAGTTGATGCAATTCGGTAAAACCGTGATGTGAGCATGCTCGAAGGAGATTTTTGAAACGGTCTCATGCCTCACTAAACGTTTCCTCAAACGTTTGTTGAAAATTTGAGATTTTATTCCGGAGATTTGTTGTTTTTAAGGAAGGAAAGAAATGGTTAATAAACTTGGACACAAGATCGTCCCAAGTAAGAATAGAACGAGAAGGTTCTTTGTCGAGCCAAATCCGGGCCGGACCATCGATAGAAAATGGAAAAAGCATAAGCTTAATCGGAGTCACCAGGCACATCTTGTACTTTCAAACGTAGAAAGTAATTCTTGTTAAAAATATAGAATAAGAGCATTGAGGATCTTCTTTCTCAAAGAAACCAAAGAATTGTTTTTGAAGTTTACAGATTGATTAGACTATGCTTGAGCTCGAAATGCTCAGCGGAAGTGGTGGAAACTAAAAACGATTGCCTCCTGCATAACCCTCGGAGGGTGACGAGTAATTCCGCCATAGTACGTTGATCGGCCATCGTAACTACGGGAGTCTCTTCAAGAGCGAACGGTTCGACTCTTTGTTTTGAACATCTACGATTACGACGTTTCGGATTCGTAGAAGTAGGATTCGTAGAAGGTTCACCAACGAATTTCGAAGAAGAGCGAGTTTGCATACACTAAGAAAAAATAAGAAAAATATTTTTGTAACCGATAATCAAACAAGTGTAAGGAAGCTTGTTAGAAAACGCAAAAAGAAGCGGAGGAGCGGGTAAGCGCGAAGTGTTTTAAAAACCTTCTCCTTTTGGGTCGAAGTTCGTAGGATCAACCCTCCTTAAACCTCTCTTAAAGTTTGTAATCTAAAAGTGAGCCAATTTCACAAGTGACACAACGGTTGTTTTTTTTGTTTTACAATTTTTTTTGGTTTTTAAAATACTTTAGGAAAAGTATTTTTGATTTTTCTAATAAATCTACAAAAATAAATCGAGAAAAATAAAATATTTTTGTTTTTAAAGTTTTATATAAAAGAAAATAAAATGATAACTTCACGAGGAAACGTTTTCAAAACACTAATCTTCAAGCTTCAACGCGATATTCGATACACACTTCCCTAGCAACGGCGCCAAAAATTGGACGATCTCCAAATACGTATATAAGGATAATATCAATAATAGTATAGTAATAAGTATTCCGTAAGGATTTAAGAAGATTACTTTTATCCAAAGTAAAATTCAAAACCTTCCAAGTCGTATCCCGACGAAGTGTGAATTGAGAATCGGTTAAGTTCGTGATCACGTGCTTTGAATGATTTCAAGGTTTTTGATTTTAGATTCTATTTCTACAACTAACATGCAAAAACAAATAAAGGCAAGCTAAAAACGAAAGCAATTAAGATTAAAGCACAAAAACGATAACGGGAATCTAAAAAAACGCGACTTAATACCTAAACTATTAAAATTTAACCTTAGAACTATTTTTTTATTTTTTTATAAATCCTAATGATTAAAAATAATTTTAGAACAAAGAATTAAATATTTTTTATTTTTATTTTATTTATTATGAATTAAAAACTATTTTAATCTAGAAAATTGATTAAAAATACTAAACTAATTCTAAAAATTCTAGAAAAATTATGAAAAATGCTCTAACTATGAAGAATCTAAAAAAATAAGAATTTAAAAATTAGCTGAACTAATAAGCAGTAAATACGCTAATAATCCCGAAATAGCAAAACTGAAAAAATACTCTTAAATATTTAATGTGTTGAGACTTTAAAGAAAAAGTCTCAAGGGCGAGATGGTAATGAGTGTGTGTGTTGAGGTGTTGGCGTTATAAAAAAGAGGTCACAGGTTCGACCCTTGTGACCTTTTGAAAAAAAAAACATTTTTTAAAAATTTTTCTTTTTGAAAAAGCTTCTAACCACTAAAATAAGCACTTTTAACAAAATGATTTTTGCTGAAAACCAATAATAAGCTAGGAAAAGCTAGAATAAAGTGACAGAATGCTTAAAAGACTTAAAAGCTTAACTACTTAACTGTTTTTACACATAAGCTTCTATAAGCTCAAACTTAGTCTAAATAAGCTATAAAGTCCTTAATCCAAACTTAATAAGCAAAGTTAAACCCAGAATAAGCAATTCCAACAAGCCATAAGCTCATAAATCCAATTTTAGATTTTTTCTAAAACTGCAATCAAAACAGCCTAAGAATGCACTTTTAAACTACTTTTTAAGCTACTAAACTAATAAGCTAGACCTTAAAACCTAAAAACAGATTAAGTTAGACTCTAATTTAACACATAAAAACTAGAAAAATTAAGAAGTTTTTGTTTTAGAAAATAACTAGAAATAGGATCAAAAATTGCAGTTTATCTAAAAAACTATTTTTTTAGATATTTTGAAGTTTGAAATAAGTACTATAAGTCAGCCCTATAAATAAGCTAGCTAAAAGCTAATGTAAACTCAAAACTAAAAACGTATGATTCTTGATATCCAAAGACACTTATGGATAACAACTTTCAGAACCCTAGAACAAACTCAATACTAATTCTAAATTTACTGATAAAATCTGACTTTTTGTTTAAAATTTGAAAATCTACTTGATAACTATGACAGATTATGACTCAAATACAAAATATCATTTTCTTCTTAACCAAATCTAAACTACTGCATAAGTGACTCATAACAAGCATAAAATTGACACTAACAAGCACATAATCAATATCTTAACAAATAAGCTTGGTTACCAAACTAATTGACCACAGATTCAAACCATGGATCCTATGAACCTAAAACTTGATATTTAAACTTTAAAAACCAATTGAAACTGACTTTAAGACTCAGATTAAGCTTGATAAAACTTCTTCAAGTAACAAAAGAGACCAAGCAGTACTAACTTATATTAGTACTGCTAGTGCCAAACACCCTTTTAAAACATCTTTTTTGCATTTTTAAACTAATGTAGGTTGAAATAAGTTAATATCTATTAAAAACAGATATGAAATAAGTTTAATAAGCTCATATTAACAATTACCAACCACAATTAAGCACTTATTTAATAAGCTAGATTTAAAAGCATATTTTTGGTTTTTCAAAACAGTTTTGCCTAAAAATTAATATAAGCTTAAGACAGATTAAAAGAAGCTATAAACTAGATTCAATAAGCAATATTAAGGCAAAATAAGCATAAACAAACAGATATAAGCACAGTTAAGCAACTATTAAGCAGAAAATAAGATAATGCATAAATTTAAGCTAAAATATGAAATAGAAAGTGGAACTCACAATTTTCCTTTCTTAAACAGGGATCAAATGCTCAAAAAGCTCCAGTTTATCTAAGATAAGATGGTGGTGTCCATAAGCCCATCCAGGTCTGGCTTATCACCAAATAACAAAGGTAATTAAGGGAGAGCAGCTATTGAGATAAATATCTAAACTCAGTTAAGCTTTTGAAGGCTTACTAAGAATAAGCTAGCTTAATAGTCATTTTAAGAGCGTATAGAAGCTCTATTAGATTAAGATTAGAGCTATTCCAAACCATAAGAAGCATTAATAAAAATCATGAATAGAACTTGAATTAAACTAAAGCAGAATTCTATTGATATTCAAAAGTAGTACAGCTTTAAAAAGGAAAAATAACAATAAATCCTAAAAAAGAAAACAATAAGCTAAAAACAACTACTTAAGGCTAAAATCCTACACCCTCAATCTGTGTGTGGAGGTCCTCGCTTTTATTAAGGGAGGAGGAGAACCTTTTCTATGCCTTCAATGACACTCCACATCAATCCAATCCAAGCCCTTTAATCAAACCGCCCAAATCCCATCTTTTAAGCCGAATAGATCATGTGCACGTCACAATAGCCAATCAATTTGCTGGGGATTGCTAGCGTGGCTAAGTGAGAGTGTCAGAGGTGTCAGAACATGCTTCTAGAAGGACTTTGATGCGTGTGTATGGATTGAATTACCCTGCGTGTGGTGAAAGTGAAAATAGAGGGAACGGGGAGAAGGATAAACAGTAATATTTAACCACGGAGTTATAAGGTGGACTCCTTTGACTGAGTTTTAGTGTTGGGCTTGGTTAATGGTTTTGGGCTAGGATAAGGATTATAGGTTTAATGGATTTAATGAAAGTTATGTTAAGGACTAATGGTGTAATTGGTTAGGACTGATGGTGTTAGTCCCCAAGGACTAACTTTGTAACAGTTTTTAGGGTATTTTACGGTTAAAGGATTAACGAGATTAGATTTGTTTAAGACTTAAGATAAATTCGTCTTCGGCTTCGATTTCTTGTACTCTTTCCATTCCCGTGCTCGGTTTTGTTCGTTTTGCTTTATTTTTGTCCTTTTGTGCAATATCCGTTACCTGTAAGACACAATTCACAATACAAACGAATAAAATGCATTTTTCTGTATTTATTGGTCATTATTGGTCTTTTTAGCTCGTTTTATTAGGTAAAAGGTATGTGTTTTTAAGCACATACGAAAAGGATTCATATTCCACGGCACACCTCTATAATCCCTTGCCAAATGACCAGGGCGGTTACAGTTGAAGCATATGCGACACGGCCCTCTGGGTACATAGTAGGAGTTGCAGGTGGTACACTTGGGCCAAGTACCCATATTCTCTCTTCCTATATGGTTACAGTAGTAGCAAAAGCATCCCCAGTCTTAGTCCTCATATTATCATCCCTACCATTGTTATCCTTGCTAGGTTCTCCCACATTCCCTCTTTTCTCGAGCTTCTTAATTGATACATTTCTCACAGCCTCATCAGTCAGTGCACCAGAAATCTGTACTGCCTTTTGTATAGTCTTTGGCTCCGTTGTTGCCACCATCCCACGGATTTATGGAGCAAGGCCATACACATACCTCTCAATCATCCTACTCTCTGGAGTTACCAAATGTAGAACTAACCTTCGCCCCAAACCCCCCCTTTCCAAAAAAATGAAAGAAAACCTATCAGTATACGCAGCATAGCCAGCCCCGGCCATGGCGTGATTCCATAACTCAGATTCCAACTTTTGCATCTCATGACTAGGACAAAACTCTTATATCATCATAAACTTAAAGTCATTCCATAACATACTAACAGCAACTTCCCAGCTTAGCGTGCGGATCTAGAGATCCACCACGTTAAAGCCTACCCACAAATGAACCAGCGAGTGTATTATCACTTTTTTGGTCCAATACTACCACCACTCATAATATTCAAGCACAAACTCCATTTTATCAATCCAAACGAGGTAAGAACTACTACAGCACCTCCCTTCATCAATTACCATAGGATACAAGCTAAGAAACTCCCTTATATGAACAACCTATCAGGTTGCCATTTACTATCACATTCCAAACGTTCTCCTCAACGTTCTCATTAACCACATTACCATTCTGATTTCTAACATTTCCTCAGTTACTAACCTGAGATAACATGGCGGGTAAGAGGTTCTGCAATTGCTCGGCAATGATCGTTGAGAAGTCGAGTGCACCCCCATTGGCTCCCTCTACATTCCCATTGATTCCCTCTACACCCTCATTAGCTCTCATACCTTGGTCATTTTCTTGACCATTTAAATCATGAACACGCTCAACATTACTTCCCTAGGTCTTCTATCCCTTCCACCTCTACCAACCCGTACACCCGTTACCCCTCCTAATGATTCGGCAGCAGGCCGACCAACACTTCGGGTCATCACCCTTGGTGGCATTATCTACACGAGGGAGAACATGGGCAACGTTAAGTAAGTGGGAAGACTAATATATATATATATATATAACTATACACATAACACTACCTTACGGTGTCAACATTGATTTGTGTGAACAACATTATTAAGTATGAGTGAGTTGTGATACACTTATAACTACGTTGGCCACCGTACTTATATTTGCAATCCATCCCATCATGATCAATATTGGAGCACAACACATTTCAATGACTGGACATAACTAAGCCATACCAAAAGTGCTATCAACACAAAAGCATAACAAAAAGCGGACAAACACCGCACACATAGATCCTATACGCAACTAAATGACGGATCTTAGGTTATAGTCTAGGCCAATCCACCTATTCTCTAAGAACCTGGCTCTGATACCCAAGTCTGTCTACTCCCTGACATGGTGGAATACTCGGGAATTGTAACATAACGATCAATCCATAACACAAGGTACAAAATAGAGAAAACTACATTGCATAAACTCCAAGTGCTATGAAGACCATCAACCTTAAACAAACTTAAGTGATGTCCCAAATCGCAGCTAAAATCTACAATCTCTTACAATTATTCAAAAGGCCACACAAAGAGAATGGATCCAAAACCCAAACTTAAGCCAGACTTCCAAATTCTAAACCAAACAACAAGCAAAGCAAGACATCAAACGAAATTCCACTCAGGATACTTCTAAGTCTGCTATCACAGTCACCAAACTATTCTTCTTTCACTTCACCTGAAAATGATACTCGAAAACGTCAACAATAATGTTGGTGAGCTCGTAGGTTTGACCTTAAACCCAAAAGCTATGCCAATATTTCAACAATGGACAATAGTGCTATATGATAGTGAATATATGCAAACAATCCAAGACATAGCATCCCCACTAGTCAATCATCATATGTCACTTACGCACCTAAAGGGCCTACCAGCTGGAGCACTAAAATTAGGGCAGGACCACGCACAAACTTGGGTAGGCGTACCCATCCGCTCCAATAATCACACAAATACTGGGTAGGCGTACCCATCCGATCTAATAATCTCACAACACTGGATAGGCGTACCCATCTGATCCAAATAATCATGCATAATATTCACATAGCCGTCGTAATCACATATCTTGATTCCAAAAATTAAAACCACAATTTCGCACAAGATCAATTCAAAACATTTCAAAACATATTTGAGTATCATTTTCCCCCAACAAAAACAATAAGAAAGTGGGGCTACGAGAACTCACCTTAAGCAAGTCTTTAGCAACCAAATCTCAATCACACAAGCAAATGCAAACGAACGCACTGCACACGAGCCTAGTCCCCCAGTTAATGTCACCAATTTAATCATCCAAATTTCCAAAACAATCTTCAACGTTGGATGCATAGATATTGAAAAACGCGTTGTACAATTACCCAAAACAATTTAGTGGTGTGATGGTTGACGACATTAGGTTTAAATATATTTCCCAAAATCAAAACAAATCTTTCATTCCCCGTTAATACATACTTATACAATATAGGAAAATAGATAAGAAATATAAATAAATATTTATAATATTAATTGTTATAGAATATATTTATGACAATTCCCATTCGGTAAACCATAGACACTTCTTAAATCAACATAGATACGGATAATAAAAAAAAAACTTTATAGCCCTCATAAACACATTAAGAGAAGTTATCGAAAAAAAAAATATTTTAGTCTTTTAGTTGAAATAAATGAAATAAACATAAAAAATTACTAATAATATTATTATTTAAAAATCAAAAATCATGTTTTTTATGAAATTTCTAAGTTATAAAAATTATAACGAAATTTTGACATGACCAATGAACGCACAAACAATGTTTTCAAGGATTTGTCAAACCATAATTTTCAACACTTTCATAATTTCGACACTCATTCGACAAAATATCAAAATCTCAATCTATAACGATTACTAAAACCGTTTTTTTCCAAAATACCATTCATATCACGTCAGTAAATACATTTTCCACTTTCAAAAGTCCCGACAAAATCTCAACATACGATCATAACTACTACATATCGCTTATTGGGCCTTAAGGCCCAACAAGGGTCCATTAAGACATATATAAGTCTAAAATACTATTTAAGTCCAAAACTAAGGTCCATTTATATATATAAGTATATACTTATATGTAGAAATAATCCGGACCACAATAAGCCCTCCCATTAAGCTGCGGCTCAAATAGATTTATTGGGTCGTGAGTCCATAAACTCCAAAATACGTATATTAAGCTTTAAAATAAGCTACTAAGCTACGTATCGCATTTGGTTACTACCATAAGCCTCAAAAATAGTCCACAACATACGCCATAACATAAAAATAATCAAAATCACTTTCCTAGTGATTTTGGGAATCCATTCGTGGCCTATAAGCCCAAATAAGCCAAGAAATATCTTAAAAATAAGCCCGAATAAGCCATACAAGCTACTATCAAAGATAAGCATTCTAGCATCATATATTATTCAACCATCACGACCACGACATCAAAACTACAAAAACCCTCTTTTTCCTTTTCTTTTTACACGAACCAAAACCTCATTTTTCTTTCGTTTCGCTTCTAAAAATCAATTTTCACAACGATCAACTTGTACAACTAACATCTATGCATCAAAATAAACCCAAAAGGACAAACAAAATTTAAATTAGAAAACTTACAAGAAAATCTTCAAATTTGAAGATTTCAACAAAAATCGGACAACCCAAACGTTGTTTAAATGAATAACCAAACACTAGAATCAACCCCAAATATTTATGTCTTCATGTTTTCTTGATCAAACTTCAAAAGTTATAAGAGTGTGTGTGTTGTAGGTGCGGACGAACACAAGAGAGAAGGGAGAGGATATTTTTTTGATTTTGAAAATGAACTATGTGTAAAAATGAGGATAAGGAAAGCATCTTATGTACAATTTAGACAAGGTCAGCTAAAATTAAGCCACCTTGTCTCCCTAGTCTTCTTTTAACCGGCCATGGTATCCCATGGGTCTCGGGCCTTTCTTTTCGTGTCGGGATCATTTAAATACTCGTAAAACTCAACTGTAAATTTACCCCAAAGTTAATTAGCATTTTTATTTACTTTAAAAATACTTTTCCATTAACCTAGGGTATTTACACGACATATTTTCACTTTACACCCTTCAAAACTCATTGGGACATTAACAGACGTGTCGGACTCGTTTTTCGGCATTTCTTAAAATTCACAGGTCAAACCACCCGAAATACACATAACACAATAATACCTTCCAAAAGGGATTATTTATCACAATAATCCATAATTCATCACATATCTCATAAAATCACCACCGCCAACACGGTACAAAAATCTGAATAAACTGACAAAAGTCAAATAGTCAAAGGACTATAAATGAAATATTCAGAACACAAAAAGGGCAAAGGTTACACACGCGAAAGCTGGGAATGATGCTAGAGGATCTAGACCAGTTAGGGGTCAAGATGTCACACCTGTTGTTCGTGAGTGCACTTTTGCTGGATTTATGAAGTGCAATCCTACTATTTTCTGCGGTATTAAAGGAGTTGTCGAATTACGAAGATGGTTTGAGAAAACTAAGAGTGTTTTTGGAATCAGTGAATGTGTAGAGGGCAAGAAGGTAAAGTTTGGTTCTGCTACACTGCAAGGACCTGCTTTGACTTGGTGGAATTCTAAGGTTGCAACCATGGGTTTGGAGACTGTGAACCAAATGCCTTAGACAGAAATGAAACAGTTGATGACTGCAGAGTTTTTCCTAATAGAAGAAATTTAAAGATTGGAGCACGAATTGTGGAACCAGAGGGTCAAGGAGTATAACATTGTTTCTTATACTAAGAGATTTAATGAGTTAGCTTTGATGTGTCCAAGAATGGTTGAACAGGAAAGTGTGAAAGTGGATGCTTACATCCGAGGATTATCTGAGAACATCAAGGGTAAGGTCATTCTTCTAGACCTACCAACTTGAATGAAGCTGTGCGTATGGCCCTTAAGTTGATGGAACAAAAGACGCAAACTAAGGATGAAAGGATTCTGGAAGGAAAGAAGCGAAAGTGGGAGAACTTTCAAAGTGGGAACAGTAGTGGTAAGAGCAACCACAAGGATAACTCACGCCAATCTTCGCAGAATAATCAAAAGCAAAGGAATGCGTGAGCTATGACTACTGCTCCAACTGAGGGAAAGGTGTCTTCTGGATCACTTCCTGTGTGTGAATGTTGTTTTACTCGCCATGTTGGTCCATGTACGATCAAGTGCCACAAGTGTGGAAAGGCTGGGCACAAATTAAGGTATTGCAAGGAAAAGAGTTTTGCCACGGGTGCTAACGCTCAGCCCGTTTAGACTTGTTATGATTGTGGTGAGCAAGGTCATAAGAGGAACCGATGCCCAAAAAAGGTCAAGCAAGAGGAAACTGGAGAAGTTCGTGTCCGAGCTTATGCGATTAAGGATGCTGAGCCGCAAGGTCCGAATGTGGTTACGGGTACGTTTCTACTCAATAACCGCTATGCTTCTATTTTATTTGATTCAGGATCCAATAGGAGTTTTGTGGATACTAGATTTAGTTCTATGCTTGATATCGATCCACTTAAAATAGATGCCAGTTACGTGGTAAAATTAACCGATGGAAGGGTAGTTAGTACGAGCACTGTTTTGAAAGGTTGCACTTTGAATTTGGTGAACTATTTTTTTGAAATCGATCTCATGCCGATTGAGCTTGGTATGTTCGATGTTATGATCGGTATGGATTGGCTTGTCAAGCACGATGCCGTTATCATTTATGGTGAGAAGGTTATTCATATACCTTATGGAAACAAGACGTTAACAGTCAAAAGTGACAAAGGTATGTCTCGACAAAAGGTCATATCTTGTATTAAAGCCCGCAAGTATATCGAACGAGGTTGTCATTTGTTTTTGGCACATGTTACTGAGAAGAAACTGAAGGAGAAATGATT
>BQNB010067550.1:19195-34164 GCA_026074375.1 Tanacetum coccineum | reverse complement strand
CTCAATCAACAATGGCGAATTTGGAATTCTGTGACACACACAACATGGTCGCCTACTTGAAGAAACTAGAGGGAAGTGAAGAATTTCACCAAATAGTGGATTCTCTCATCAAACGGTTTTGGGAAACTGCTACTGCTAGAACACTTGATAATGGAGAAATTGAATTAACTGCTACAATAGATGGCAAAGTTAAGATTGTTACTGAGGCATCCATTAGAAGGCATCTCCAATTAGCAGATTCTAATGGTATTAGTTGTTTGCCAAATATTGAAATCTTTGAACAACTTTCCTTAATGGGGTATGTGTCAACTTCTGACAAATTGACCTTCAAAAAGGACACTTTTCCCCTCAATGGAGATTTCTCATCCATACCATCTTACATTGTGTAAGCCCTAAGAAAACCTCTTGGGAACAATTCATTAACAATATAGCAACTGCTATTATTTGCTTGGCCACTAATAGGACATTTAATTTTTCTAAACTGAATTTTGATGGTATGGTGAAAAACTTGGATAGTAAACACAAAATTTTAATGTATCCAAGATTTATTCAAGTGTTTTGAACAAGCACAAGAGACTGCTTCAACCTCACACAAGTCTTTATATTGCTCCTACCCACACTCAAAAACTTTTTAGCAATATGAAGAGGGCTTCTAAGGGTTATACTAGGGAGAACATTCCATTGTTTCCTGCAATGATTGTTCAGGGCCTAGTTGTTCAGGGTGAAGGATCAATACACCCAGTTGAGTCCCATCACATACCCACCAGTGCTCCATCAACCTCACAACCACCAATTTCACCAACATATAGGAGAACAACCAGACAGGAATCTGTGGTTCCTTAAGCCAGATCTCCTACTCAGTCCCCTGTAGCAGATGAGGCTGCTTCCACAGGTGTGGATGTCAGATATGGAGGGGCTTTCACTACTGTCACTGGCTTAGAAGCAGGACGAGGCAGTGGTAACATTGATAAGACCCCTACCATGCCCTATGATTCACCTCTCCTAAGAGTTAACACACTTAGAAGTGATGAGGGTAGTATGACACTTCAAGAATTGATGGTTTTATGTACAACATTATCAAAGAAGGTGGAGAGCTTGGAGACAGACTTGCAGCAGACCAAGCTTACATATGGTGTTGCTTATACTAAGCTTATCAAGAAGGTAAAGAAGTTGGAGAACAAAGTTAAGTCCAGCCAAGCTAAAAGAAGGGCCAGAATTATTGTCTCTGATGATGAAGATGATTTGGAGGATCCTTCCAAACAGGGGAGGAAGATAGCTGAAATTGATCAAGATCCTGCCATTTCATTGGTACAACATGATGCAGAGATTCAGGGGAGGCATGAGCATGATATAGAATTTGATTTTGATCTTGATGCTGCTAAGGATGTTAGTACTGCTAAGCCAGTTTCTACTGCTGGTGCAGCAGTTACTATTACTAGTGTAGCTGCTGTTAGTACTGCCAGTCCTACAAGAAGGGTTTCTACTGCTGATGACATTACTATGACTAAGACACTTGTGTATATTAGGAAGAGTGCAGCCAAAGAAAAAGGTAAAGGCAAAATGGATGAATCTGAGCTAGTATAGACCAAGACAAAATTATAGCAAGAACAAGAAGAAAGACTTGGTTATGAAGCAGCTGTTAGAGTACAAGCTAAACATGAGGAAGAAGAGAGACAAAGGATTGCCGGGGTACATGAAGCAGCTAGCTCTTTCAATGTTGAAGAATAGGAAGACATACAAGCTAGAGTTGAACCTGATGAAGAGTTAGCACAGAGGTTACAAGCAGAGGAAAGAGAAATATACACTGAAGCTGAACAAGCAAGAATGCTTGTAGAGCTTATCAATCAGAGAAAAAGGTATTTTGCTGCATAAAAAGCTGAAGAAAGGAGGAATAAGCCACCTACACATGCTTAACAGAGGACCTATATGTCTAATTATATCAAGAACATGGGAGGTTATACACTTCAGCAGTTGAGAGGTTATTCTTTTGATGAGATCAAGAATTTGTTTGAAACAATAATGAGGAGAGTACACACTTTTGTTCCAATAGATAGTGAAATTGAAAGGGTAATTCCTGAGTTAGCAGCTGGAAGTTCAAAAAGAGATGCAGAAGAAGAGCTTGATCAAGAAAGTTCTAAGAGGCAAAAGACTGGTGAAAGCTCAGAACCAGCTGAAGAACCAAAAGATAAAGAAGATGAACTGTCACAAGAAGAGCTATAACAAATGATGATAATAGTTCCAGAGAAAGGGATGAATGTTGAAGCTTTACAAACTAAGTATCTAATAATTGACTAGGAGGTTTACATTGAAGGCATTAGGAAGTACCGGAAGATCATTAGAGTTGGAAATCATACTGAGGTACATCAATTCTTTGATGATATGCTAAAAGCCTTAGACAGGGATGACTTAGTGATGTTGTGGAGTCTGGTTAAAGAGAACTTCAAATCAACAGAACCAACAGATGATAAAGAAAGAGAGATATGGGTTGAGTTGAAGAGATTATTTAAACCAGATACAGATGATGAGTTATGAAAGCTTCAAAAGCATATTCATGATTTAACTTGGAGGCTATATGATTCATGTGGAGTGCATCATGTGTCTACAGAGAAGGGAATAGACATCTACATGCTGGTAGAGAAGGAGTATCCATTGTCAAGAGGAACTCTTACACAGATGCTGGTTTCAAAGCTCTTGGTAGATCAAGATAATGAGATGTCCAGAGAACTTCTTAGGAAGATATTCATGCATGCTGAAAGACCAAGAAGATGAAGTGTTTGGAAGAATCCTCTCAAAGAACAAGGTTTAATTCAAGAAACTTGATGATTTAGAGGTAAATCACAAGGTTAGGGGAGGATTGTTGGGAATTAAAAGTCTACATACTTAGTACCGCCAAGTCAAAAGTTAATACTGATCAAGTTACAACTGCTAGTACTAACCAGTTAGTACTGCTAGAGTAAGTTAGTACTGCCAGTACTAACTTAAGACTGCTGAAGAACTTAAGACTGCTAAATGAAGATCAAGACTGCTAAAGAGATAAAGATGTGTCAAGTGATTTGTATTGACTTATTTAGTGTATATCTTATTAAGTTAGAAGATTTGCAGTTATCTATTAGAATTATAGAAGATTTGTAGTTATCTTGTAAAGGACTCCTAGGTGTATAAAAGGAGATCCTAGGTTATGGTTATAGATATACATTCATACGTTTTTGATATATAACTTCAAGGTTGTAAACCCTAGTACTACACAGAGTACTCGTATTATTGATAATAATAATATTGGAGCTTTTCTGTAATATCATTGTTCATACAGTTTACTGTTTCATTAATATTCTTCTAAGTATTAAAGAGTAGATTCCGCATACTCTTTAGTATTCACAAAGTTTCTACCATAGTTGTTTTGGATTTATCCAAAGTAACTTAATCTTTACAAGCTAAGGAATCGATCTTATGTTGGGATCAATAGAAATGCTTAACAGAAAAATCCTTAACTTCGGTTGGGATACATTTTCAATAAATTTCTAGAGTCTACTTCAGGACAAGTAGGATCCAAGTGGGGGAATATTTGATGACATCAAATAATGTTACATTTATACCATCATTTATCCTGAATAAATTATCCACTTTTATATAATTATTACAAGAATCGTTACTTAATTGCTTAAAGTTGTAAATTGTAGTAATTACGGAGTGATTTGTGAAGACATGCTAAAAGGTGTACTTTTTGGAGCTTAAACGATGATATTTAAAGATTGCTTATTTCTACTCAATATGCCGTATCTACAAAATAAGATATGGCGTATCAGCACCTGGACTTCACAACAAAACGTATTTTCTCACTTCCTAATACGGCGTATCCATATTTCTTCATACATCGTATCTAGTTGGATAGACATTCAGAGATTTGGTGAATAATTATAATTTGGGAAGATATATCTGATTGATTATAAACTTAGCGCACTCTAAGGAAAACACCCCTATACGCCGTATTGACTTCATTCAATACGGCGTATCTAGTCTTTTTCAGACACTATAAATAGAAGACTCAAAAATGAGTTTTCAGTGTGCAAAATCATATTCCTTATACCATACACGTAAAAGACAATCTTCTGAAGAAAAGAAGATCAGCCAAAGGTCAAGCATCAATCATGATTCCATAGAAGACACCGTGTAATTCTTATACTCTTATAATCATTTAATTTTTGGTATCGTTCGGTAAACGTTTAGTTTACCTTGGTTATTTGATCACGCTTGTATAATTACAATGGTTATGGGCTAATACCCTCGGGTATTAGCCATCTTAATGAAGATTTAATGTTTGGTTTGTTTTAAACTCGATTTCTTAATTTATCGTTACATGATACTTGTCTACGTGTTTGAATATGCGACCTATCATTCAAACAGGGTCTAGTTATGCCTAACAATGTGAACTAGATACTGGGATATCTCTCCGATTATCGTATTGTTTTAATTATTGGGACCAATAGGATCACAAATTTGTTCTTCTTCGTCTTTAAATTATGAGCTTAGTTGGATCCTGGTAGGGTGGCACCGTAAAGTTTCAACAAGGTATGTTCTTATTAATTGATAAAGACTTTAACAATGAAACTACTTGTATATCTACCGTCTCAACAGTAAGAGGGTTAAAGTCCCGATGGGGCTAGAGGTTTACAAGATCAAGTGCTTTTAATTCCTAGATAGATTTATAATTAAACTAATAGGATTCTTTTATGCGGGATATGTTAATTGTGACCGGGATGTCAATATGTCTAGGTCTTAGGATGATGTCCCGCCTAAGTCTTAAGAATGATATGCACTTCGAGATAAGTAATCATTGCACTAAACAAACAAACCAACATTTAAATCAGATTTAATATGGCTAATATATAGTTCTTATCATTGGCTTGGACCGCTCTTTGTATCTTCTGATTGTTTTCTTGCCATGTTTATTGTGTATAGAATTTATATTGTCACCATAAAACCTGTGCCAGTCTCTCAGGCTGAAAACCCCCCATTATCATTAGAACTAGGTTTAGCATAGGTTTAACAAGTAATTAGAATTAACTAATTAGATCAATTAAAATACTGATAAAATATAAGGTTAACGACCGGTTTTTGTGTTTGAAACCTACTTACACGAAACTACACCGGATTCGGGTAACCACTGTCCGTTAAAGTATTGTTTTTGGGATAAGTGGCTAAACATTAAATTTAAAACTTGGTAATCAATAAATTGACCCTACACGACAGCACATCAAGTTTTTGGCGCCGCTGCTGGGGAGTGAAAAAGTTTAACCTTCTATTTTTTATATAGTATTTCTAACCATTAGCTTAGAATAACTTAATTTGCATAATTTAATTCTGATTGTATTTAATTGTGTGTTTCAATTCCAGCATTATTTAATTGTTTTCAAAAGTATCATGTTCTGATAGATCAACTGATACGCCGTATCCACCAGTTGGATACGACGTATCAAACCTTATACTCAGAACATCGTATTGATTGATGCAGTCTAAACTATGTATCTGTTCTTCCAAACAATACGGCGTATTCTGTAATATCAATATGGCGTACTGACCTTCAGCAGACTTATACGGCGTATTCATTTAATTGAATACGGCGGTATTAATCATATGATACAGTAACAATAGTGATCTTTCATATTCGATTTCCTGTTTTTTACGTGTTCTCTTCCCTAAGGACACGTCTTACTAATCATTTATTCTTGTTCTTAGGAAAGCTAAGACATGAACTATGGCGAAACATGCATCCAAAAGTAATTATGATTCAGACAATGTAACACATGAGCTCGACATGAAAATCACGATTGAGATTGGGGACAAATTTGTAAAAATACTACAAGACAATGCCTTCAATGGAATAGACGGGGGAGACGTTATCGACCACATTGCGAAAGTACTAGAAATATTAGAATGGATCGAACAAAGTTCAAGGATCACTACATAGTGTACAATGATCTCAAAGAATGAAGAATCAAAGACTACGAGCTACTGACAGATTGTCGAAGAACTAGAATGCTATTATTCAAATTGTATTTTATGGGGTAACCTCCCTTAGGGGGAGATTGTTAGGATTATGAAAAAGACTCGGTCACCCCGTGTATTGTTTAGTATAGCAAAGCTCGTGGTTAGAAAGTAAGCGTATGACTTTCGGTATTGGGCCGGGCCTTTTACCCAAGTGTTAAGCCCATACCCAAGCCCATAGAGCTCACAAACACATGTATATAAACCCCTTTCCAGCCATGGGAAGGGGTTGGTTGTTCATTTTATGTTAACACTTGATCTTGCACTTTCTCTCTCTAGAAATAGCACTTTCTCTCTCTAAGATTAAGTAGCCAACCCATCATCTCTTGCTTGTGTTATGATATCATGTATACTAGATTATGTTTTGAAAATTAAGACCTATAAACTAAAATTACCCTCTGATTTTTAACCCTAAAATTGACTATTTGTCTGTTTTTCCTATTTCATGCACATGACACTTAAATGTCCAAAACATAAATCCAAAAGTGCAGACAATAGGACTTGGTTTTGACACTTTAAAAACACTAGACTAAGGGCAAATGAAACAGTTTAATTACCTAAAAAATAATTAAACTAAAAATGCTTACTAAAATGAACTAATGATGACAGCTTTAAACAAGCTACTAGCAAACTTTATAAAAAAAACTAGATTAAGCCTATTTAACTTGTTAACCCTACTCTTATAAACCTGGTTATGAGATTTAAAATGAAAATGAAGGACCAAATGCCCTATAGCAGTACTAACTCTCAGTTAGTACTGCTATGCCAAACACCCCCTTATTTCCTTTAAAATCCATTTTAAGCTTATAAAAGTGAGAATTAATGATTAATTATCAGACACCAAATATTAATAATCATTTAACAGACCTAATGAGCATATTTAAGCTATTACTTTAGCCAGAATAATCAGCTATAACACTATGCTAATATTTTTATTTTTATATGTTTTTATGACAAATTTAAGATAAATGATTAACACTATGAAATAAGCTAACAATTGAACTCAAATAACATTAATCTACTAAGATAAACAAGATTAAGCAAATTACTACTAAGATAAGCAGACAATAAGCTAATTAGCAAAATTAAACTAAAACAGATTTTAACTAAGCTAAATTAACTAAGCAACAAGTAAAATAAAAGAGATGTACCTTACACCTTAGCTAAACAGAGGTGAGTTCTCACTTAGAGCTTATCCAAGGTAGCTTAAGCTTATAGCTTAAGCTTTTTATCAAATCCTAGTCTAATCCTAAGGCTTGACCCTCAAGCACTATTACCAAGTCTTAATCATCCAGCAGCCATCCAATTCCAAGGGATGATAAGACTTTTAATGAACTTATTATGGAGCTTTTAGTAGCTTAAAGTCAAGTAGAGCTTATGCAACAGTATATAAAAGCTTTTTGAAATATAAAACATTAATAGTAAAACAGATTTGTGTAAATTTAAGCTATAATTTCATTAACTAAAAGCTGATTACAATACTTTTGAAATAGAGATTACAATAAGCTAAAAACAGGAATTGAAATTACATAAGTTTAAAATTACATAAGCTACTAACTAAAACTACTTATTATATTTGTGAGCGAGGAGATGCTTGTATTTATAGCCTGAGAAGAAGCTTCTAGGTCCTCAAGTCAGTTAGACGCTCCCTTGATCTTGTCCCTTGAATCATTCTAATCATTGGATCCATTTTCTCAACCGTTGGATTGATTTGATGAGCACACGGATTGCCAACGTGGCATTCCGTGTGTCAGACCCCTTTGTGCTTCTTTTGCACTAGATTTAGTGCAAAATCTCAATCATTGGTGCGTTTCTTTAATTTCCCGCGTGTCCTTCCTTATGGTGTCTTAGCCAATGGGAGGCTTTGGTGACGTATAACTCTGCCACATCATATCTTATCACTTGAATTGTTGAGCCACGCTGTCAATTTTAATTTACCCTTTATTTTACACAAGGTGAAACGAAGAAGGAGATGAATAGTAACAAACTGTTTTTCCCATGTGTTTTCTTTCCTTTTAACTAAGTTTGACTCGGGTGTATTTGTTGACTTGGTCTTTTATAAGGAGAAATGGGCCGGGTGATGGGTTAACAGGTTTATGTTTTTGGTTTTATAAGAGATTTAACGACCGTTATCTCTTAAGTATAAAAGATATAACGGTGTTAGGGTTTTAGGGATTTTTATGTAATATGATTTAACTTTAAGGACTGATTTGGTATTTTTGAGGATTTTGTCTTCTTGTGATTGACCAATGTTGATCAATAGTTGACTTTATTGACCTTTTGCTAGAAATCTCCGGCTCTTTTGTACTCTTTTCGTTCTTGTGTCCGTGTTTGTCCGGTTTTGATCGTTTTCTTGTGGTCTTTGCACTATCCGTACCTACACATACACAAACAACAAAATACACCAATACAAGCATATTTTTGCACATTATGATCATTTTATGGGTCAATTTAGATATAAAAAGGATATGTGATTTCTCACATATCAGTAGGCAGTGTTCAATTCAACTATATACCTAAATATTTCCGAAGTGTTTACCAACATCACGACGTAAGGCGACTACTCCTATCTTATATGATGTATGTGAGCACTGCATGACGTGAAAAGGTTTCATAGATGCAGTTTAGAGCAAGTCTTTTCATCTTTAGAACTTCTTTAATAAGATTGAAATGTGCAGACGTTATTAGTCAATCTATTACTGCTTCAATCGAGTCATATCCTTGATGTTGTTCGAGGCTATTTGCTTATTAAGTCCTTGGACATTTGTTTTGAATTCCTATAGGGAGTTTTGGGTTGTTGTAACAATTTAGATGGCTTAGGTATTTTGCCTTGACTTTTGAGCAAGTCAAGCATGTTGCATCATACATGGAGATATCCTTCTAGATTCTTGACCACCAATAGTATTCCTTTGTATCCATGTACATCTTATCAGCCCTTAGCAGGTTCGAATCTAGATCTCTAGACAACCTTCATAATAACTTCCCTATAATCGCTAGTTCTTGGGGTTCAAGCTCTTTCGTCAAGGTGTCAAACTCCATCAGGTCAAATTTTGAATCACATCATTTTAGCCTTTCTCGTCCTTGATCGAATTTGTCAAAAACCTTAAGCTGAGTAACAACTTGAGTCTAACTTAATCTTGCAACTCATCAAACAAGAACTGTCTTGAGATTAAGTTATGAATTGTTAAAGAGCTCGAGGTTTTTGAATAATTTGCTCAATTTTGAGGTTGCCTAAAACCCAATTTATCGTAACACTGATTAGGTGTGTGTGGAGGTATCAAAGGATGTTTTGAGCTTCAAAATGTATTTAGATCTAAATTTTTTTCCACTCAGAGCACCTGCTACCATGTTTGCTTTACCTAGATGGTACTTTAGTTCCCAATCAGGGTCACTTAGCAGTTCCACTCATCTCCTCTGTCTTATATTGAGCATTTTTTTGTCGGGGAGGTGCTGGAGGATCTGATGGTCCGTAGTTATCGTACCCTTCGTACCATATAATTAATGTCTCCAAACTGTAAGTGCAAAAATCGCAACTCCTAGTTCTAATTCATGCGTCGAGTAATTCTTCTCATGTTCCTTGAGTTGTCTAAATGAGTATGTGATAGCCTTGTTACTCTATATTAGTATGCAATCCATTTCTTCGTTTGATGTATCGCAGTATACTACAGAATTTTCTATTTTCTTATGAAATGCTAAGGTCGGCGCGTTGGATAGCCTATGCTTTAACGTTTTAGATACTTCTTCTTATTGTTACCCTAAAGGTTCTTAGCGTAGTTACTCGGTACTGTTAGTGGTTGAGAGATTTTGAGAAGTTTTGAATAGATCACTAATTACAGTCGGGTATCCTGGAAGTCAACGAGGTTTCGTAGGGGTATTTATTGCTTAAGATCTACAAGTGTGGGAAGTCTTAACCGAAATGTGTACGATAATAAATAGGCTCGAACGTTGTTCATGATCTCCATTGTTTCACAAATAAATGGGTATGTCGTTGATATATAAAGTAATGAACTTAACTAGTTATGGCCTCTATACTATGTTCCCTCATTTCATGAACGCATTCATCACGTTTGTTAGTAAGGATGGCGAAACTAAGAATCAAGGCGGTTTGTTTTATCATAAACGTTGTCTTAAGGATTTTCTCATGGCGAACTCTGAGTTGTCGATTCTGTAATCAAGGGTTGATTGTTTTAAAATAAAGGAAATGTTCAACGCCGCTTAATTTGTCGACTTGATCATCAACTCGGTGAAGTGGGTATTGATTATTTGGTTTTCAACTTGTTAATTTCCAAAAGTCAAGGTGTATTCGTAATAAAAAGGGATGAAAAGGTGTAGGTGGGATGGTGATATTTAGAGAGAATTGTAAAGAGAGAAACGAAAGGTGTTGAAGTGTTGGTATGGAGAACTCTTGCATGTGTGTATTGGGAAGTGGGGTAATCCTGTTAGGTCTTCGGAAGGTCTTGTACAATCGAAAAATCTTCAAGTTTCGTCTAGTCCGTATTCATAGTCGTAAGGTGTTTCAATTTTTTTCCGGGTCGCTCTCCATGAATTCTTGAGTACGTCGCCATTTAACCAAGGAATTCAGATTATCTTCTCATGGAAATTGTCTTTGCCTTAAGCTTTGACAATTAGTCCATCTCCCAGTTGTTGGATTTGGTGTCCAAGTTCGTAACTAATTGGTAAGACTATCATCAAAAGTAAAGTCCTTTTTAGGTTTCCCTCAATGAACTGTAAAGAGAAATAATAAGTAACAAGCCTTGGGACGGTTTTTGGGGATGTCCCACATCGCCCAAATGAGTAAACCCAACCCCATCATTTTGGATATAAATAGAGGGGCATGCCAAGGTCTTCATTGCTTATTTATTCTTTCTTATTCCTACTCCTTTTAAGAGTCTTTCGTGTAACGGGACCCTAGGAGTTCGAATTCGAATTCGAATTCTTTTCTCTTTGGTTCGTGGGTGTGAGCTATTAGAGGTACTCTCGTTTGGGTACTTGCCTCCAAGTTCGACCAAGGTGGTCCGCGTATGAGGAATCTGATTTTCTCAAAGGTTAGTATTTTCTTATTTATTTATTTATTTATTTTAAAGTTTGCTTTATTAATTAGGGTTAGATCCATTAAGGGTTTAGTTCCCTTCATGCCCTAGATAATTGTTATTTTCCGCTACGTGTTAATCAGTTAAGGGTATAAGAAAACCTCATCAGTGGTATCATGAGCATAGCCCTACTTCCTATTACACTTAAATAGTAGATTATTACATGGTGAATAATATAAATAATGAATATTATGTTATTGTCTGGTGATCATAGATTGGTAGTATGACTTTACATCTAGAACCTTATATTTTAAACTGTTAAAAATATAACCCCTGAAATTTTAAAATTATAAAATAGAACCCGAAACTTTAAAATGTTTAAAAGATACCTAATACATATTATAATTGTTTATATTATATACGTATCATTACAATCAAATAACTTGTTAGTCAATTGATAAAATCAGCTCACCCCATAGTGAACAAACTATAAGAGAAGTTTAAGGCGGGTCCATTTTTGCTTCCCTAAAGAAAGTAAGGGTTTTAATATGGGGCTTCGCGCTGACCCCGCTTCTACTTCTATATTCTTCCGCTTCTGTTGGGTTCGATGGAGCTTAGCCAAGAACTTTTAATAGATGAATTGTCTATACTAAAACTATTATAAAAATACTAAACAAAATCCCCATTTTAGATATAGAAAATGTAAACAGTAGCAAACATATGAAAATCGCACATCTCTTCTTAACTCACTCCTCTTCTCATCTTCCTCATGCTGACTCCTATCTAATCTCCATGTCCTTTTCGACTAAAACTCGTTCTCTTCTCTTACCTCTACACATATGACCTGACAACTAAAATAAAATAACTAGAAATACTTTGTCAAAAAAAGCTCTCCCAGTTATCCTAGGCTCACTCTAGGTGCTACCTACTGAGACCAGATCTCTCACTAAAGCATCCATCCTCCTACTGATGAGCTTACTCATTAAAATCAACTACTAACTCCTAATCTCTTTATCTCATTACAAACATACGGGAAAAATAAAATCGTAGTCATCTAACTCTCCTCTAAACTCCTTAGGGGGACGGAAGATATAAGTGGTACTACTCCCTTCTTATAACTTCCTTAACTCTACCAACGTCTCTAATGGAAGAAAAGAAAGAAAATATAAAGAAGCGTATCCCGGCTTCTACACTCAAACGGCTACTAAGCAAAGGTCTCCACTCAGAACTCATCTATCGTTCCTATCTCTGTTCTCTAATACTTCTACCTCTCTTGAAAATAAAAAAGAATAATTACAGAAAAAGGATAAGCTAAATCTCTATCGATCTCTAGCTATCTGCGTTCCCTAACTCGCTCTTCATTCCTATCCTTTCTATCTGTACTCCTACTATCAACATCTCTAAACTAACTCTAATCTCTTCTTAGCCTCTGCTTCCCTAAAGAAGTAAGGTTTTTAATATGCTTCGCGCTGACCCGCTTCTTCGCTTCTTTGTGTGTTCGATGGAGCTACCAAGAACTTTTAATAGGATGATGTCTATACTAAAACTATTAATATAAAAGTACTAAAACAAAATTCCCATTTTAGATATAGAAAATGTAAACAGTATGCAAACACATGAAAATCGCACATCTCTCATATGAGCTGTTAATGGAGCGCATGTGGTTTATAGGTACATTAATAAGAGAACATAAGTGAAAGGTGATGTGGCGCTCGCGAATCTCGGGCACACTCGAGCCGGGCACCACGAGGAGTTTTGCATGGTTAAATTTACCATTATATTTATGATCCTCGGCATCTTAGTTATGAATAGTAGATGAGCATATCGGAGATTAACATGCCATTGATCAAAATCAATGAATCTTAAAAGAACTAGGAATTTCATAGAGAATGAAATTGACAAATACATTGTCTACCTAAAATAAATTCGTGATATGATTACGGCAACCCTCTTCATAAACAAATCTAAAATATGGATCCTAGCTTTAATTTAAAATTGGGTAATTAATTAAGGACTATTCATGCTAACTAAAACTATTTTATCTTATAGATGTCTTCTGAAAATGGTGTTAATCCTCCTGCTCTCAATCCCTCAACCAATACAAACTTCTCACTACTCTCAGTTATTGGGAGGGAAAGACTCACCGGTCTAAATTATATGGACTGGATGTGAAACCTTAGGTTTCCCCTAAGGTACGAGAACAAAGAGTATGTTCTCGATGAGCAAATTCTCACAATCAATGATGATTCAACCCAAGAAGAGATTGAAGCTCACCAAAAGCACTATGATGATGCAAACAAAGTGTCATGCATCATGGCATCTTCCATGAGCCCTGAACTACAAAAGACTTTTAAGAACACTTAGGCTTATGAGATGAACCAACAGCTCAAAGAAATGTTTCAGGCAAAGGCAAGCAAAGAACGCCTTGTTGTTGTGAAATCTTGCATGGCTTGCAAATCGAAACCTGGAGCCTTTATTTGTGCTTTCGTCTTAGAGATGAAAGGGTACTTTGACAGGTTGGAATCTCTAAACATGGTGTTCGATACTAATCTTTCTATCAACATAATCCTATCCGGTCTCCCAACTGATTACAATCAGTTTGTGCTCTTGTATCAAATAAACAAGAAAGAGACCTCAATAATGAAACTCCATAGCTTGTTGCAAACCGCTAAGCAAGGGATCAAGAAAAGTTACGTGCCCTTTACTTTAACAGCTCATGTGTTGACTGTTGGTCACAATGAAAAGAAAAGAAAGACTTTTCATTCCAACTGGAAAGGAAAGGCCACACAAGGAAAGTTTGATCGTGGGTCTAAGAGAAATGTTGAATATGAGATTGAACCTACAAGTGATCCAAAAGAAGCAGTGTGTTTCTACTACAACACAAAGGGGCATTGGAAACGTAGCTGCCCAAAGTACCTGAAGGAACTCAAAGACGGAAAGGTCAAAAAAGGTGGTCACTCATGTACGTATATGATCGAACTCCACAATACTATAACTTCGGATTCGTGGGTCCTGGATACAGGGTGTGGTACTCACATTTGCGTTATTTTACAGGGTCCAAAGGAAAGTAGGAGGTTGAAGCATGGAGAGCTCAACTTGGAAACAGGAAAATCACACCCGTGACAAGTATTGGAAAGTACGAGCTCATGCTGAAGTCTGGAGTTAGGATAAATTTAAATAATTGCTGTTATTCGTTAGAAATGACAAGAAACATTATTTTATTTCATGCTTTGTTTAAGGATGGTTATCAATTTTCATTTAATAATGAGAATGGAGATATTTTTGTTTATTCAAATGGTTGTTTTATGTTCAAAGCTTTTCCTTGCAAAGGCATATATGAAACTGTTGAATGTATTAGTAATAATGGCAATGTGATTTTAAATGTTGGTTCGTCTAATGAGCTTGATAAATCAAAATTGTGGCACTCTCGTCTTGGGCACGTAAACAAGAAACGCATCGCCCAACTCCAAAGGATGAAGTGTTGGAATCATTCGACTTCAAATCGGATGATGTATGCGAGTCTTACTTATTGGGCAAGATGACTAAATCACCATTCACAGGAGCGTACGAAAGAGGTGAAGGACTATTGAACTTAGTACACACGAATGTGTGTGGACCATTTCGATCAGCCACAAAAGATGGAAAATGCTACTACGTTACGTTTATTGATGATTTCAGTAGATATGGATATGTTTACATGATTAAACATAAGTCAGATACCTTTGAAGTATTCAAAAGGTATCAAAATAAAGTAGAGAACCAACTAGACAGAAAGATAAAGGTAATCTGATCCGATAGGGGAGGAGAATACCTTAGTATCGAGTTTTTCGATCATCTTAAAAACTGTGGTATAGTTTGACAGTTAACTCTTCCTAGAACACCACAACTGAATGGTGT
>BQNB010067550.1:3280-14535 GCA_026074375.1 Tanacetum coccineum | reverse complement strand
TAGAGATCATGGATCGAGAGATCAAATGGTTGAAGCAAAGCCGTATCCCAATTGTCAAGGTTCGATGGAACTCAAGGAGAGGTCCTGAGTTCACATGGGAATGTAAAGATAAATTTCAAAAGAAGTATCCGCATCTCTTCACTAAACCCGTACCTTCGTCAAGTGTTGCTACTTGAGCCTTGAGGATAAGGCTCTTCTAACGGGTGAAGACTGTAACATTTCACATTTTTAGGTCATTTCCCGACTCAATTATTTTCATAATGTATTTTTAGGGTTTTACGCATTCTCTTTTAATTATTATCTTATAGTTAAATCGCGTAAACTAAAAATCACCATTCAACGTAAACGGACACCAAACAAATAAAAGTTTACATCAAGCAAGTGTTATATGATTATTAAGAGCATAATTTATAACTTTTCATAATTTATTTTTATTGGTTATGTAAAACGCTCGTTTCGTAATAAATTACATTTGGGCATACCCGGAAGCACCTATACCTATCTATACTAAAACCAATACCCACATTTATACCCAATACACAAAATTTAATCAGTTTATCACTTATTAAGTGCATATGGCCGGATACAGGTGTATACACAAGAAATAAACATTTAACTCTCCACTAAGTTATACTTTACAACTCATACCTTACACATAAGTACATTTCAATCCCATGTATCTATAAATTGTCTTGTCCATGTACCCTAGAAGCAATGTCAGCCATGGCCTTCTCCTAGGGAGGAGGAGAGCTCTTTGCATTGTACCCTAAACCACCTAGCATCCCATGGTAAGTTTAAGGTTGTTTTAAGGTTTCCTAGTTGCTATAAAAGGAAGGTCAAGTATACTAGTATCATTTACACTCTCATTCAAAGAAATTTATCAAGCAAACTCCCTCCATACTCAACCAAAACCCACGGCCAAACATTTCCAATTAGGGTTTCATTTTCCTTTTGGTTCTAAAGCATTCCAAGTATTCTAGTGTTCATTCTAAGATCATCTAAGGTTACTCAAGGTTATTACAAGCTTGGATTTGGGTTTAACAAAGATTAATCAAGAAAATATATTTAGGGTTTTCTTGATTAAGGTTTTGGATTTGGAAGCCTTGTTAGGGTTTTTATAGTGTGTTCATTAATCTCATCCTCATATTCCTTCTTAAGGTCCATTTAAGTCATTTCAGTTCTATTTATTAATTATCTTATGCTGCTACATGCTGGTTATATAAGTTAATCACACCTGATGTTATTTTTATGACTTTGAGATATTTCAAAGTACATATGCTGAATTTGAATTTTATGTACCATAATGATGAAAATAAATACCATGAAGGAAGTACAACATCTTTAATATAAGTACTAGTTGATTTATGAGTTTAGTTTGTAAATTATTTTGCATTGAAAGTTAATTACAAGTTATGTATAGAAAGATCATGAGGACATGGAATTCATTTGGACAAGTATTGTGGATATTTATAAGACCTAATATATGTGATAAATATGGTACAAAACTTTGTTAAAGAATGGTGTAAAGTTGCTAAATAAAAGGAATTATAAAACTTGTTTTATTAATCACAAAACCCTAATTAATTTTATACACCTACTGTTAGAATTCATCTAATAAAGTATGGATTTTATATTTTATTCAATTAATACTTATCACAAATATCGTAAGCATATAAGAAACTTAAAAAACCGAGCAATAACAAAGGAGATACGATATTTTTAAGTTTACAATAATTAAATGGATAAAAGTGATTTTATAAAAATACCTACTGTTACAGATCTGATATATACAAATAAATCTTTTATAAATATAGTACTTTTTATAAGGAATCCAAGGATGTAAGAAACTCGAAAAAAGGATTTAAAATGAAGGTGATACATTAATTACAAGTTTAAGTTAAAAACTATTTTTATAAAAGTAAATTTATAAAAATAAGTTACTGTTCACGATAGTATACTGTTGGGAAATAATTTTCCTAAATAGAGTTTTTAATTACGAAGACGTGGACATAGGAATCACTAAAAACCGAATTAAAACGAACGAGATACAATTAAAATACGATTTCAATAATTAAAGTTATAAAAAGTATTTTTATAAACTTTCACTTACTGTTACTGTTCATAACAGTACCAAACCATATTATAAATATAAAATTTGATTAGACTTTTCAAATACGAATCCATACATGTAAAGAACAAGCGAAACGGATTAAATATGAGTAAGTTATGACTTTTGGAAGGTTACGACGATTAATTATATAAAAGTAGTTTTATATAATTTTATAAAAACAATTAGAACTACTGTTCATCAGGGGCATAAATATTATAAATATAATATTTTGATAGATTTTCTTAATACGAAACCGTGGACATAAGAAACACTTGAAACGGGGTTAAAACGATAAAGATACGAGGTTTATAAAACCGTATGCACTATCTTCGCTTTTGTGCATTATTTTATAAAAACAATTAAACCAATTATACAATATCATTATATAATCAATAATAATATTAAAACATGTATTATTAACAAGCAATCAATTGCGAGACGAAAACCACACTTTATTTTACGGATACAAATGTAAACACCTTTATTCAATAAAGTACGGTTTAAACATTGTTTTGACATTTAAAACTAAACAAAGACTAGTAGGTGGTGGTGTAACTATATAACTTGTGATGTAGTATTATTAAGTACATTGTACTCATACGGCCTATATTTAATTAGGTTGCATTCGGTCATATCCGTGACGTTTCCATTCACTTGATTCATATACCTTAGTTTATTCACTAAGGTGAGTTCATAGCCCCATGTTTTACTATATCAATGATTTACAACTTTTGGGGTGAGAAACATGCATTGTTTTACAAATTGGACGCAAGTGTACATTTTATCATGATTACGTGTTTGCCTAAGTAGCGATAACCCACTGTGCCCATTATCATGAACTGTCAATTACTTTGTGTGAGCGCGAATGTTATAAATAGATCTATTTGGGATTGACATCCCCATCCGGGTGAGTAGCTCTCACTGGTGTCACGGAGTGAACCAACGGATGTATACCATGTTGGATTTGGGATGTTGCGGGTTAGAACATCATCAAGGGCAATGCTGGCAATTTATATTGCAAATCATACATGTCGAGCTTCAGTGTCATGAGCTTAGGGAAACGTAATTACACTTTGTGATGTTTGCATCTGTTGCATTATCATACACTTGGAAATCTTGCGGTCCTACATTATATTTACATAAACCTATGAATTCACCAACTTTATGTTGACGTTTTAAAGCATGTTTTCTCAGGTCAATGAGGCACGAGGTGCTAAGGATACATTGGGGATACTCTTTTGGGGAGTCATGCATAAAAGATTTGGAGTCATTACATCTTGGGATTTTTGTTATGATCTAAAATCTTTGTTATCAAATGTTGAACAATTTAAGCCGTTGCGCTTTGTATTAAACAATTTCAATAAATCCAATGTATCGTATTTTAAACGACTCTTTTAGAGGTCGTTCTCATATCTTGTGCTATTGATCTATGAAGTAACGCTCCCGGACTCATTATTCCGCTGCGACCCAATTTGGGGGTGTTACAGATTGGTATCAGAGCCAAGGTTATAGAGAACCAGGTCAAATGTTTTTACTTAGACTATAACCGTTTTCAAACATTGCATCATACAAAGGGACCTGGAGCCCCAACGTCAACAACTCCACACCTCGCTGGGGCATATACCAATATTTTATAAAAAAAAGAAAAGAGGCGGGCAAAAGTTTTGTTTTTGATATTCATCTATCGTCTTCATTTTACATTGCATTAAAAAATCAAGGGTTTAAATCCTTTTTAATAAAATTGTCGTAGCAAGAATAGATCGATTCCAAGTACTTATAGCATTCATGTCAGCAAAAGGAAACGTCACCAAAGCCTCTGACTTGGTCATAGCTTACAAGGGAATGACAACGCGGGATTCCTAAGAAAACACAAGGAATGAAAAAATTACACTAAATCTTTGTTATAGATGTACAACGCCTCCGAATCACGGATTGACGCCTGGTAATTCCGTTTGATGCCCTTATTTGCATCAAACGGCATAGAATGGGATTCCAATGATTGCAATGATAAATGGAAGCAGTGAGATTAAAAGAACTCAGAGGAGGTGTGAGGACCGGAAGCTTCTCTCTATAGCCTCGGGCCCCATATATAAATAAAGGGGCACCCACACACTCACAAAGAGTATCGAAGGTGGTTTGTTCTTGAGCAGCTTAGTGTTAGCTTTTAAATTTTGCCAAATGTAACGTTTCAGACGGGTAATGTTTCAGTCATGTGTAATCTCTTTTTCAGTTGGTAATCAGTTTTTTCTTTTATAAAATGTTAAGTTTACTAATAACTCAATTGCTCTTTTATTTATTTCATTCCAAATTGTTAAATAATAGCTCATCTTATGTTCACTTAAAGTCAATAAGCTCATAAATTCTCATAAGCTTGTTGTGTTCTCACAAGGCAAAGCCATCATATAGCTTTACTGTGCTCCTTATACTACTTAAAATCCACTCTCAAATTTACTCTAGCATTTTATTTGGAAGGGAACCAGTCATAAGGAAGGGTCTTCCAAAACCAACACCAGCTTATCCTAGGGGGATAAGCTGGCGCTTGTTGATAGCTCAAAAGAGCAAATTAGATAGCTTGTTTGTGCACAAAGCATCTTGTGATGTTTCGTTATTTCTCATCTTTATTGTTAATACTGACTCTTAGTTTTAATTCTGCTTATAAATAGCATTAATACTTGCTTTATTTATGTTTAAATTGAGATTGTATGTGCCTTATTTATTACTGTTTCATGATTATTCAGTTAATTTAGATGTATAGATCTTAGTTTCTTAATAATCTGCTGCCATAAATTCACCGTGAAAAAACCAAAAATATTAGCACGTTGACGATTGCTTAATATCTCTGGCTTATTTGTTTATTGAAAGTTGTTCATTAGGTCTGTTTATAGCTTATCATTGTCTGGAATTTGCAATTTGTACCTTAATTCTCAAATTCATAAGCTTATAAAAATAAGTTTAATCATTTTTTAAACAAGGTGTTTCGGCTCTATGACAGCTCTAACTGAGTTAGTGCTTCGTCAAAGGGACCATATTGAATCTTGTTTAATGGATTTTGGATTTCATTGTGAGGTTTATGAAGTTAAGAATTAAGGCTTTTTGTAGGCTTAAAATTAGGTTTAATCAAGTTAGTATGTAGTTGTATGAATCTGTGGGTAAAATAGCACAAATCACAAGTCTCTTAGCTCCTAAGTATATCCTAGCTAGTTTCAATTGCACCTTTTTTGCGACTCAAATTTGCTCGTTTTATATGAAGTACTTAAGTAATGCAATGTATGGTGAGTTGTGATTTGGTTTTAAGGAGGTGTCAATTTGGCACCAGATAGGTATGGAAAAGGATTTAAGGCCACTTTAAGCTTAACTTTTCAGATAGTTAAAGTAGGAATAGGTTTTTGTAATTGGCGAAGAAACATAGTAGAATTTAGGTCAATCTATCTAGATTAGGGCTTATTTTAGCTTAATTAGTTTTTTAGATTATCTGTTTTTAATCAGCAAGTTTGTTATTTATCATTTTCATAAAAAGTAAAAGAAAAATATATATAGTTTTCTGTCTGCATTGCCTTTTTCAAGTAACTTTTTCATTGTCTATTTGAATTTCAAAATGTTTTTTAAAAGAAGTTTTAAGTAGCTTATAGGCCAATCTTTAAGCTGGTATAAACTAGATTTTCATAAGGATCAATCTGTGAGCTTAAAATTAAGCTCAAAGTTAGCATTTTGTCTGTTTTGAAATCTGTGGTGTACCAAATTGCTTAATTTGATAATTCAGCTTATGGCTTGAGTTATGTGCTTAATTCTAGCTTAGATTAGCTTATTAGATTAGGTTTAGCTTATAAATAGCGTAATTAGTCCTAGAGTTAACTTATTTCATTCTTTGAGCTTATTTGTAGTTAGCTTTAAAGAAATTTTAAGTGTTGTAGCTTTTTAAGGTTTCTGTCATTTTTAGCTTATTGTAGCTTATTTTCTTTGCTTATTTTTGTTCTCTTATGCTTATTAGATATAACTTATTATCTGCTGTTGCTTATTTGTCTTGATAGTTGCAAAATTGTGCTTAAAATTGAAAACTGTTTAGCTCTTTTTAGTTTTAAGCTTTTAAGCAAACTGTTCCCTTTTAGTGCTTATTTGTGTGCTTATTTTTAAGTTTCAAAAAGTTTGTTTTCACAAAAGTTGCTTATCTTTAAGTGTTTTAAAAAGTTATAAAAAAATGGCAATAACAAAAACACTCAGGATAGTGGGAAGCCCCGGGTAAGCAAGGCTCGAACCCAGGACCTCTACCACCATCAACCAAGCGTTTTAACCCAACACACTCAACCATTGTGCTACAATAGCTCATCCGTCCTATTTTGCATGTATTATTCCTATATCCACTTTTTGGCCCATTAAGCTTATAAGCACGTTTTGATTTTTAACAGCTTATTTTGATAAGTTGTTTTGCCTAGCTTATTTTTCTTAGGATTGTCGTAGTTTAAGCAATTTTTCAGAATTATTTCATATTTTTTATAAAACGTTTAGTATTTTTTATATTTAATTTTCCTTTAAATCGTTTTTAATTCATAAAAAATTATAAAAAAGTCAAAAAAATATAATTATTTTTTAGAAAATTTTCTTTTAACATTTAGAACCTAGGAAAATTAGATTTACTTTCGTAGGGTTAAAATTGCAAATTTTCGTTTTTTTTTAAAAGACGGGATTGGAGTTGAATTCGTCACATTTTAGTGTTTTAAGCCTAATCACCAGTCGTTTTTAGTATAATTTTCTTTTGTCCTAGATTTTTTTTAATTTTAGACTTATAAAAACCAAAAATATCATTTAGGACTTAATTTTGTTAATTTAGGGTTTTTAGGTCCCGTTTAGGATTCTGTTTTTACATTTTTAGTTAAAGTTTAATTTTTCGTTATTAAAGTTAGGTTTAATTGTCCCTATTTGCTCACTATTAGGTTTTAGAAAACAAAATCTTCTTCGAACCAATTCAAGTCAGTGTCCAATAACAAACGAGGTTCTTCAATTTCATAAGTCTTTGGGAAACGACTCCCGGTAATCCTTACGGTTATAAAACGCATAGTATTTTTGAATGATTCTTCCTTCTACCTTTGTCCTCAAGGGGTTGTTTTGGAATTTTTCTTTTACTTTGGATATTATACGTATATTACTATTGTATGGATCAAGCTTTGCAGTGTCATGAGCTTTAGGGTAAACGTTTTAATTACACTCTTTGTGATGTTTGCATCTGTTGGCACTTTCATACACTTTAGAAATCTTGCGTTCCTACATTATATTTACTTTAAACCTATGGAATTCACCAATTTATGTTGGGTTTTGAAAGCATGTTTTCTTTTGGTCAATGAGGCACGAGGTTGCTAAGGATAACATTGGGATAATCCCCTTTTTTGGGGTAGTCTTGACATTTAAAAGATTTGGAGTCATTACATCTGGGGATTTTTGTTATGATCTAAAATCTTTGTTATCAAATGTTGAACAATTTAAGCCGTTGCACTTTGTATTAAACAATTTCAATAAATCCAATGTATCGTATTTTAAACGACTTTTTTAGAGGTCGTTCTCATATCTTGTGCTATTGATCTATGAAGTAACGCTCCCGGACTCATTATTCTGCTGCGACCCTATTTGGGGGTGTTACACCTTTGGAGAATCCTTGGGATAGCAGAAATGATGATAATAGATCATACCACACGCGTGGAGCCTGTTTCAACCCATATAGAGCTTTCTTCAGTCTGTACACGTGATTAGGATTGTCTGGATCCACAAATCCGTCTGGTTGGCTAACGTAGAATTCTTCACACAAAATACCATTCAAGAATGCTGTCTTTACATCCATCTGGTAGACGATCATATTTATATGAGCAGCAAACGCGAGAAATATCCGAACAACTTCTAGTCTAGCCACTGGAGCAAAGGATTCTTCGAAATCAATTCCCTCTTCCTGACGGTTTCCACGAGCTACCAATCTAGCCTTGTTTTTCAAGATTCCCCCCAATTCATCCAATTTTACCTTATATATTCATTTTAAGGTAATAACCATCACTTTATCTGGACGAGGAACGAGTTCCTAAACTTCAAGACGTTCGGATTCATTTAGCTCTTCTTGCATTGCCTCAATCCAGCATGATTGAGTTAGTGCATGTTTTGTACGTATTAGGTTCAATTGAAGTTAGGAAGGCATCATAGTAGCAGAACAGGGCTTGTTTGTGTAGTTGGAGTCTTATGGAAACGGGTCTGGAAGGGTCACTAATTACAATTTGTAACGGATGATCTTTGGTCCATTTACTGAGGTGTTCTGAGATTGGAGCGTCTGAGTGCACAGTAGTAGGAATAACATCCAATGATGAGGATTCTTTAGAAACTGTTTTTGGAATTGGAATGCCAAAATAAGGATTGTTACTCATATGTGCAACCTCAAGGTTATGTGACTCTTCTTCACCACAGAGAGGAATTGTTTGGGATTGTGATTGTGGAGTGGTTTGTGATATACTTAGTGTGGATGCATCTTGATCAACAGTTGTTAAGGAAGGTGAACCGGTTAACTCAACAGGAGCTTGAGCTTCTTCTACTGGAACTGGAGAGGCAACGCTAGCTGGAGGAGAGAATAACTCATCAAACACTGGTTGAAACACAAGATCCCATTCCTTCCTTGATGGTGGTACAAACAGTGTTGAAGGAGGAGGGTTTGGAATGAGTCCTGAACTGGGTGTTGCAGGAGTCATTTCATGAAGCGCGGGTTCTAAACTGCTTTGTTCAGAAGCCATTGCCGTCAGCTCATCAAAATCGACATGGATGGTTTCAATGATTTTTTGGGTACGTCGGTTGTAAATACGGTAAGCTTTATTCTTGGGTGCATATCCAATGAAAATACCTATATTAGCTTTAGCTTGAAGTTTGCCTAAATTCTCACTATCATTGTTTTGGTAGCACAGTGCACCAAAAACGTAAAGGTAGGATAAATTGGGTTTTCTATCATGTAAGAGCTCATAAGGAGTTTTTCCATGGTGACGACGTATAATGGATCGGTTTTGTGTGTAACATGCGGTAGCAACTGCCTTGGCCCATAGAAATAAAGGATCTTTTGCATAGATTAACATTGTTCGAGTGGCTTCGACAAGAGTATGATTTCGCCTTTCAACAACACCATTTTGTTGTGGAGTTCGCGCAACCGATGTTTCATAAGAGATACCTTGTTCATAGTAGTCTCGCGGAGTTTGATTAACAAACTCAGTTCTATTATCTATACGAATGTTCCTTATAGTTGCATTCAATCTAATTTGTATCATTTTTAGAAACTTTATTATAAAATCAGGAGCTTCATCCTTTGATGCTAGAAACTTCACCCATGTGAACCGAGAGTAATCATCCACAATGACGAGGATGTACTCTTTCCTATTTATACTTGCAACAGGCATAGGCCCACAAAGATCCATGTGCAGAAGATATAGTTTTTCTTGATTGGTGTCTTTAGATTTAAGTTTATGTGATTGTTTCTTGCTTTTTCCCATGACACATGCACAACACAAATGGTCCCTTTCAAATTTAAGTCTGGGAAGACCACGTACTAGACCGTGTCTGGCCAAGTGATTAATAGCACCAAAAGTCAAATGAGACAGACGACGACACCATAACCATGACTTAGTCTTTGTGGCTTTTGACAAGATACATATAGGAGAAGATGCCATCATATCCCCAATGGACAGAGAATACAGATTAGTACCTCAAGATCTTAAGAGTAAATCAACACCTTCCATAGTATGAACAAAGCATGTGTGTTTTCTGAAAGCTACTTCAAGATCTGACTCGCAGAATTGACCAACTAAGAATAGATTGTGTCCTAGTCCTTTCACATAATAAACCCTTGAAATTGTGACGTTCCCTATCTAATAATCACCATACCCTATAATCTTCGCAACTTGGTCGTTACCAAATTTGACAGTACCGAGAAATTTATGAACAAAATTGATGAGCTGAGAGTGATCTGTGGTCATGTGCTTGAAGCATCCGAAGTCTAAATACCACAAAACAATTTGGACAACCTACAGTCGATAAGAGAAGAAAAAGATGGAGCAACTGAAGTATCGGATCCCCGGGATTTACCGGGTTCCATTCTGTTAGCAGTCATAGATTTTGCAACCTTAGGTTTGCTATTTTGAATAGACTTAGGTACTTTAGGTCTCCTTGTATATACTCTAGTTACTACATGTTTTGGTGCAACTACTTCAAAAGGAATGGGAACCCTAAGAGGCACTTTATTAGTGGCGGTTAACCTAGTTAAAGGGCACGCATTTCCAACTAAGGTGAAAGTCCATCCAGTAGGTTTCCATTTATATCCAACAGAGTTAAACCCTTTACTAGTAGGTTTCTATTCTTTTCTCTTTTTTATTTTTCTTAGAGGCAGATTTAGCACGCACATTCATACTATTCACATAAGCAATTAAACACATAGCATGATTAGTATCAAATAAACATTCATTGCATACAGAACAAAGAGCCTTAGCACCTTTAACAGGATGCTTAACATGTTCATTACAGACTTTTTTAGAATTAGAGTTTCGTTTATTCAAACTAGATTTAACTTTCCTATATTAAACTTCAACTTTATTCTTCTCATTACTACTTGGTGTTCGCGAAATCCTATCATTCTTTGTATTTCCTAAAGGCTTTAATCCGCTAGCACTAGTAGAAGGGTTTACTCTTGTAGAATACAATAGAGGTCTATTAGTTACTTTGGGAATGTTGCCTGATGATGTGACAGTGTCAGCAAATCGAACTAGTTTCTTCTTGTTAATAGGCGTGACCACAACTAATTTCTCACTAGGTTTGTGAATATCAGGGCAAGTATCTCTAACATAACCTAGCAACTCTTGAATCAGCTTAACATACATACAGGCTGAGTAAGACGCACTATCTAAAGGGTTTCATGATTTAGCTTGTTAAACTACCTCCCTAAGAATAGCAGCTTGTTCCATAGTATGCTTAAGGTAGTATTCATGAGCTTCCCTATTATTCTTAACCTTAGGAGCCAAAATTACTGGGTCAAGCTTATACATTCCTAGAGTAATAGTGGTAGCATTTGACACTTGGGCAGCACTATCGACTATGTCTTTTCCTTTGAATTTTCTAAGATCATTTTTAATGTTGTTATGACAAA
>BQNB010067549.1:0-34164 GCA_026074375.1 Tanacetum coccineum | reverse complement strand
TTCTCCTAATTTGGGGGCAAAAATTTCCTTTGATTGTGTTTTGAATGAATGGATCTATGTTACCAAAATATGTTCTTTTAGCGATTGTTTGTTTGCAACGTTCCACTCCATCAAAAATCATGTCAACACTTCTTTAATTTTGAAAAGTTATTTAGAGCTTTTATACTTTTGATCCCAAGGAATGGATTAATCCATTTGTTTTTCTAAAAATTTTGTTTGTACTCTTTGAAAATTTCATTATTAGCAGACGTATGACTCATTTTTGACGGTTTTGAAAAAAATTGTTGTTCAAGCGACTTTTCACGTTTTGGAACGAACAAATCATAAAGATTATTCAACTGGTCATAATCAAAAGGTCTGATTAAATCTCTTAATTTTGATCGACTTTCTTTGGCAAGACGAATCGTTTTGTCATATTCAAGGGTTAACATTAAAGCATGATTATCATTATAGCAACCTATATCATACAGGCGAGGATTCTCACTTTGAGCTTTCTTGAGGAACTCGGGTTTTGCAAAACTCGTTTTACAATTACGATTAAGCATATTCATTGTTTGAACTGATTGACAGGTTTTATATACAATATCATCCAAAACCTTGACTTTGTTTTCTAAAGCAATGACCTTATCAAGTTCTTTGTCTTCACGAGTTTTGTAAAGCTTAATCTAAGCCTCTTTATCTTGTGACATTATGGAGATTGTTTCTTGATGTGCAAAAAGCTCCTTTTTGATATCTAAAATCGTTTGATTTAAATCATTTATCTTTCGAGTATATTCATTAAATGACTTTTCAGATTCCATTTTGTATGACATTAAATCCCCTTTAGCTTTTGCACAATCAATTGCCACCTTTGACGCATAATTCACATCATGATACTTATCAAGTTCAGCTTGGAACTTCTTAAGGTCTTTGAACATCAACTGATTAGTCTTAGACAGTTCATTGTTTGCTTCTTTGAAATGGTTATTTGATGATTCTAAACTTTTATTTTTAGTTTTGAAATCCTCAATTTCACCTTTTAATATATCAACTAAGGCCTTGTTTGATGTTTCCAAAAATTTATTACGATTTTTGCTGTCATCAATTTCACATTTTAGTTTCTCAATTAAAGAAGCAAACAAATCACGTTCTTGATCAAGTTCATCAGTGTCATCCTGGTCATCCTGATCTCTATCATAACATATATCCAATGAATCAATAGTGATATTGGTGTCATTTTGTTCCTCCAGATATATGTCATTAACAGATTCAGGTTGCTCAGGATGTTCATTTTCAATGGCAAACACATTATAGTTGTCAGTATTGTTTTGTACCTTATGCAATGGTTCAGCATCAAAGATGGGTCCAGAATTGTCAACTGGATCTGGAGTAACCTCTTGAATTTGTGCCATGTACATATAATGTGCTTCCAATTCCTGATCGTCAGACTCATCATCAGTGTCATCCTTCCAATCAGCTTGCTCTGCATTCAACTGAACCCCAGCTTCCTCTTGCTTACACAATAACATCTTTTCCTTGTGATAAGCTGCATCCTTTACTCGTTTCGGTTTCTGACATTCCCTTGATACATGCCCATATTCCTTGCAGTTATAACACTAAATCCCAGACTTTTTCACAACCCGAGTACCTACATTTTCCCTAGCCCCAACAACATTAACTACCCTTTGATTATCATACCCAGTTCCTATGTTTATTCTTGGAGAATTGTCTTGATTAGCTCTACTGGTGTTTGATGATGTTCGAAGGTTGTTGTTGGTAGGTTTATAGATTTTATTGAATGAGAGAGAAATTAAAGCCATGAGTTTGTCAATCTCCTTTTCCTTTGACATTTTATCATCTTCAGTAACCGTGGCAGGTTCTTAATTATAAATAGGAGCAGAAGAGTTGACAATTTCTTTTCCTCTGTTTCTGGTAGATTGTTGTGACCTGGAGGAGGAATATTGATTGTTGTGAGTAGGATGGTTTTGAGGATGGTAAACTAGTTATTGTTGAGCAACAAGTGAACGTCTAGATAGAAGCAACAAGTGCAAATGATTAGCAGTAACGTTGCTTCAATGTCTTTCACTCTTAACGCTCGTTAGCACTTTCATTCGGGTGTTACTTTCGAGTATGTCACAAATTTGTGATAATAGAGAAACAGTCTTCAGCTCTCTTACTCTGCCTCTAACAAGTGTCACAAACCTTTCCAATCTTGGTTGACGTTAAAGTAAGAACTGGACCATTCACATGATGATTTGTAACATTCACATTGATTTCGACAAGCTTATTCATTCATCTTATAGAACCTTGAGTAACTACGATTCAAAGTGATTCACCATCCTGTGATAATATTTCTAAAAATTTACAATACAAATTAGTCAAAACTGTGAACATTGAATTGATCACCCTTGATTTCATTCAACTTTCAATGGCTTTCCACATTTCACATGCATTAGGACAAGCATCAACTATGGAGTAGAATAATCGTATATCTATCCTGTGAGAATGGATCTGAACGCTTCAGCTTCATCATTTCAATTGATCCCTATAATGTCTTGTGAAACATTCTTAGTAGTTCTCTTCTTTCCGTGTACCCTTCTGTGAGTTGTTTTCAAACTACTCTTCAGCAACTGTGGAACTGTCTTCTTCAGTCTATTTATACTGTATGGTAGGACTTTTGAAGACAATATGTACGAATTCATTGTTAGGTTTGGTGTCAGATGTATCGTCTTGATTCTTGGATTTCCACGTGAAACGTAATTACCCGGTGCAACATTGGAGGTACGATCTTTGCCACCACGCTCTAGTAAGAGCCTTTATGAAGAGCATAGGATTTTTGAGTTTGCATATTGGTTATTTGACATTTTGATCGAAGTTGTGAAGTGGATATCGATCTTCAGTAGGTAAAGTTATTGTTTTTTGAGGATTGGCCATCAATAATGGTTCATCATCGGGGAATTTTACAAAGATCATGAGATTTAAACCAATAAAAGAATGGAATCTTTCGTGGGATTTTACAAAATCAAAAAGAAACCGTGAAACAATAATACTTTGATTTTAAAAACGTTTTGTCCGATGAGAACTTGAGCTTTTGGGTTAACGATTGATGAGCAAGAAAACGACGAATCGGTGCCCTTCACTATTGAGCTTAAAATTATTAACACGGTAGATTAAAACCCAAATGAGGACTAACGGTGAGAAGAAGTTTCAACTTGAAGGGTAAATAAACAAGGAAAGGACATAAGGTGAATTGGTCTTGAAGTCCAGGGACTGAAGTTGCAATTTTTGAATTTTAATTAATAAAAACAACTTTTTTTCCCTCCGTTCTTGTTTCTTCTTCGTATTGAAATAGATAAAAAAATGCAACGAGTGAAATTTTTGTCTTTTGAAGTCTTGATATAGGAGTTATCGTCCGTATGAGTATAAATAAATTTACCACAATGATCGAAAAATGCTCACGATCACAATGTTAAAGATTAGAACGACCCTAAATAACCGTATGCCCGAACAGAAAAACCTAACATATCCGTTTAATGAGTTAGAGATAACGAGTATACATTGTAAAGCAATTTTGTATAAAGTATCCTAATATTCTTGGTATAATTCGCCTGTTATGAACACAAGGTATAGATTGCCTTCACTAGCTCACGTATAACTCGCCCTTGTTGTTTTTTGTTTTTTTTTCACGTATAAATCGCCCTTGTTTTTTACTTGTATAAATCGCCCTTGTTTTTTTACTTGTATAATTCGCCCTTGCAAAGAAAACTAGAATAGGACAATCCGCCTTTGGAGTTTGTTGTATATACCTCTTCTACAATAAACTTGTCTATAGAGTTCGCCCACAAGACAACTTGTATAGATCGCCCCACTAACTCAAACGTATACACTGCCTTACAAGGTATGTATAGATCGCCTGACTTGTATATATCGCCCAATACATCCAAAACAAAATACGTACAATGGTCCTTGTACTGTTCTTTTTTCTATCACAAAAAAACAAACCGTCCTTGCTTGCTTATCTTCAAACGTTGGACCACAATAAGATGAAACCCAGAAAAACTTTAAGAATAAGCTTTTACAATAAGCTCGTTTTTAAGAAAGAAATAAGCTTCGAAAATAATCCAAGTTTACCCAATAAGCTGTTAACGAAAAGAAACTAAGAAGAGACTTTAGTAAGCAGTTAGGAGTACAAATGAGTCATGAAAGGCTAGCCAAAATAAGCTACGATTTATAAGCTTTAAATAAGCTGTAAAAAGTTGTTATTATACGAACAAGTAAGCTACAAACTGTTTGTTAAAAAAAGTTTGAAGGTTGTTTGAAAAATAAGAAAGATGAAGTTTAATAGGGCAAAACAAAAAATCACGTATTGATATGATGAGCAAAGCCACGTAGTTGTTATCAAACTAAGGTATACATGATTTAATAAGACAAAGTTTGATAAAACAAAACAAATCCGTGACCTTTTAATCTCAAAATAATCCGAATATAAGCTCACAACAAAATACCACAAAATCACTAAACCCACCCGTGGCGAGTGATACCAAATGTTATCCCACAATATTATCCAAACACAACTTGAATAAGCAATCCAATAAGCTCAAATAATCCGAAAATGATAAAGAAGAAAAGTAGAAAGGGAAAATGATGAATATTCGATTTTAAAGAGAGAAAATGGTTAGTTACACACTCATACAAAATGACAAAATGCAACCACAACCTCTCCCTGTGTGGAGGGATTCTTTACTTTTATAATACCCATAGCCATTTACATGATACACATGTGGTAATTCTAAATGGGTACGTGCTTTAGGCTTAACGTTTGGCTTTGAACACGAAACATAGACAATATTAGATTATAGTCCAAGCCCGTTAATACCCGACTATCCTATTACATTACAAGACCTAATTGACTTAATAAGACCGAAAACAACTTGGTTTGACTTAACTAAAATCAAGGCTAACTAGGTCTGGTACTATTCGTTGTAAATTTGAAATCTTTCCTTTGTGGGGTGCATAGCCAATGAAGAATAACCAATATCAGCCTTCCAGTTGTAACTTGCCCAATAAGTCTCACTATCATTTGTCGGATAGCAGAGTGCATTCAAATACATGGAAACTAACGATATAATCAGGAAGTTTGTCATGTAAAAGCTCAAATTGGAGTTTTCTTTCCGTGACGAAGACGTAAGATGGAACTTGTAAAGTGTTTAACATGCGTAGAAAACTTCTTCCGCCCAATAAGAATAATCGGAGATTTTTCATCAAATCAACATTGTGGCGTGGCAGCTTCCAATAAAGCTTACGATTATGTCTTCAACGACACCTATTTGAGCTGAGGAGAGCGAGCCAACAAAAGTTTTCATGAGAATGCCAACCTTCTCATAATATTCTACGGACAAAGTTTTCAGATTAACAAATCCATTCTTCCATTATGTCACTACACTGAAAATTTTCAGGTCAATATTTTTAAACATTTCCGATAATTATTTTTTGACTTTATATCCGTTACGTATGAATCTAGGCAGTTTTACCGAAGTTTAACTACCGCGTAATCAATCTGAAAAACGTCATCGGACGCGTTTCTACTTCGGATTTTGATTAGTTTAGATATTATATGAGTTATTTTATCTTTTCTAAGTGTTTCGTAGTTTACGATCACTCCGCGGTAATTATATTATCGCTCTAAAAAAAACGTTTAAATTGGCGTTTTTCCCGTTTTTGACCTAACGGAACCCCGAAAACTCAAAATCTTTTCGTGTAAACTTTAGTTATCGTCCATCTCATGTTATTAAGTCAAAAATTTTGTTCACCCTCCCCTCTTGTCATACATTGGACGCCTAAACCAAACAAATGCACCATAAGCCTTGAAATTAAATCAAAAGCATCTTTTTTTGAATTTCTCATGCATGTGTATGAAAGTGACACATGAGAGGTTCATTCTTATGCACACTTTCCATGCTCTACCAACATGTGAGATCTTACACTCTTGTAAGACTTATGCTAAGATCTTTGACCCCATTTAACTAAGCTTGAGCTAAATAATAAACTAAGACTCAAAAAAATGAACCATATGGTCCTTGTGGTTGTTTGTGCCAAATTAGGCGCACACACACCTTTGGTGTGTGATGGTTGCTTAAGAGTCAAAGAGTGGTGAAGTCATTAGGTGCGGACGGTGACGGTTTATTGGCAAAAACCACACCGCATCCGCAATTGCGGTTTTCAAAAAAGTGAGAATCCGCAACCGATGCGTTTTTTGCGTTTCGGTTTTGCGGTTTTTTATTTGCGGTTTGCGGGTATTGTCTTTGCGGGTATAACCGCACCGCCACCATCACTTATAATTTATATATAATTAAATGTGGGTTTTTTTTGCGGTTTTTTTGTTTCAATGTTGGTTTTTTCGGTTATAACAATGCATATATTTAATGTAAACCCACACATCACCTATAGAATATTATTGATAATATGCATTAGAAGCCTTATAACACACATAAAATAATCAATGTGTCGTTTTTCGATTTTAAATAATTAATGTGCGGTGCGGTGCGGGATTTGCGGGTTAGTTTTTAAAGGAAAAAACCAGCAACCGCACCGCATTTGGCGTTTATTTTTCCTAAAACCGATATTCTACACCATAAATCTAAATAAATCCATCGATTTTTGCCGTGGTGCGGTTTTTGTGGTGCGGGTTTTTGCGGATCTTACGGTTTTGCGGTTTGCGGTGCGGTTTCTGCTCAGCCCCTACTTGGTCATCGAGGTGACTAAAAAAAACTCCCTAATCTCTTGTCCTATAAAAAACTAAACACTTCTCACTCTAGGGTTGACATCTCTCTTCCTCATAGTCTCTACATAAAATTTCTCTCTTCCCTTCCTTTTGCTCTTTAGGCCACGACAACAAACACCCTTACTAGGGTTTTCATATCTTTGATTTCTAGCAAGATCCAAGCATAGAAGGTTCATTTCTAAGAACATCTAAGGTGGTTAGAAGTATTGGTTCTTTGGTTTAAAGATATTTCTATCAAGATCAAAGTAACGGGTTTCAAGCTTTGGTTGTTGATTTTTATAAATCTATGTTATTTATGGAATAGATCTTGTAATTTTTCCTACTTGGTGTGTCTCACTTTTGATAAGGTGTCTTTGATCTTTTTCTTAATGTACTTATTTTTTTTCTTATTGTTCAAGAATCCATACATCCATATATGTTGTGTTTTAATTTAGAAAGACTATAAACCAATATTTATAAATAACGATGTCAACATTGTTTCACTAGGATAAATATAATGTACTTGGAGAGATCGGGAGTTGCAACAAAGGAAGGAAATGGATTAGGTTAGTTTTAGGATTGGTTTTGTTGTGAATAGAGATTACTAGATTATGAGCAATCTATGGTGAATTTGACACAGTGATTTTATGGAAGCATTTTGTGAAAAACATGGTGCTGATGCCGAAATGGTTTGAGGTTTTTTGAGCGACTTAGGAATGTTTTCAATAGGCGTAAAAGTAGTTTTTTGGAGACTCGTTTTGACATAGATAGATTTTCATATATATAAAACAAAACTATCGTGGACTTAAAAAACGATCAATTTTATAGCGAAATAAAACTCTAGAAACATTTTTCGACCAAACCCATGAATAGTTGCTGATGTGAATAGTAAAATGGGTTTTCGAACACTTTCGGACATTTTTAGACTTTCTAAACACTAGCAAAACCTATAGTAACTCATATATATTGATTAGTATCGTTTAAAGACGTCGTTAACATATTTTAAGAAAAGCGTTAAAATTACTAAAAATATCAAGTTTGGTAAAAATTTAGCGAAACGGACATAGAAGTTAAGCGATTAAGGTTAGTTAGTGCGTTTTGAGAATATGGAAACTTAATAAATATAGGGGACGGTATTAACATCCCGAAACTAAAAACTTTCTTAAAATAGAAACTTACTAAAAATAGTCATTTTTGGTTAAACGCCAAAAACTAAACGAAATAAACTATATGAATTTTATTTCGAGTCTGACAATTGATAATCAAAACTAAAGGCAAACACACATGGATGTATTATGGTGATGAACAAATGTGGCAATCTTCTTGGCATACCATTCCGTGTTCCCTAAGACGCGTTATTATTCTAGGTCGCGGCTAGATTTCTATATCATCTTTTCTTTCGTGATTATCATTTGCATCATCTTGCTAAGGGTCAGTTCATAGCCGTCACGGTATTTACTATAACTTTTACTTATACTAATTTGGATGAGAAAACATTGCTTGCTTTTAAACTATGGACACAGTTACTTTACGTTGCCTTTTCTTGATTAAGTAGCGAATAGACAACTAATGCCCGAATTATCATGAACCGTCAATTGCTTAACCGATGGACTGGTTAAGTAAGTGCGAATGTTCTAAATAGATCTATTGGGAGTAATTATCCCTATCCGAGTAAGTAGCGCTTACTATATTCGGAGGTTCCGAACAAAGATACGGACATATAACCATGTCGGATTTTCAATAGGTGATCTTGGTCGGATACCTTTAGGGCGAGTAATTCTATTTGGCATATAAAATGTGCTTCAATTAATTGAGCTTTTGTGTCATAGAGCTTTAGCGCAACATAAATACATGCTTTTATTAGTGAAGTTGTATATGTTAAAACTTCATGTGCGTACTATGAACTTGGGTCCATCACTTTTAATACTAAAACCAAACCTATGAATCCTCAACTTCTATGTTGACGCTTTAGCATGATTTTATCTCAGGCTTGCGTTTGATGTCCTTTGCTTCTTTATGGTGTTTCCACTTGCATTGAGGAAAACCGATTTCCATAACTATTAACTATTATTAACACGTTGTCAATTCCTAAAAACTTTCATATCGCTTCCGCATAGTATCCTTAAACTAATTTAAAACTTTTATTTATTTTAATTAAGCAATGATGTTTGGATTTCAAACGTACCTTAGAGGTCGATCTTTGTATCTGTGTGTGTATGTAAATTACTTACTTCACGCTCCCATTAACACTTGTTTCCGTCCTGGCCCCGTTAGGGGAGTGACAGATTAGTATCCAGAGCCAAGGTAATAGAAAACCAGTATAGTCATATTTTAGGTACTGTCTAATTAACCAGTATAGAGATCCTACATTTGCTTACCTTGCATATTTGATACTAAATATAGATATATATAAATATTAAATATATATACAATATATATATATAATCTATAGTACATATAAAATATTATATAAAAAGCATTTTGATATAGTATATATAGTAATTGCAGCATTATATATGTACATACTTTAGACATAATTACTTTATCATTTTGCATTGATCCTACTTATGATATGGAGGGTTTACATATCCAGTGCTGCTCTTAGGCTTGCGTTTTTCTTTTCCCTAACGTTACGTCTAACTTACGTATATTTCCTCTTTTGTATAGAAAAGATTGTCTATATAATACTAAATATTTTTTATCCTAAGACATTATGGGTGGCGCAATGGACTCTAAACGTTTTCAAGACGATCGTGATGAGTACGATGGTCATTAGAAACTTTCATAAATTTACAATATATCTATTATTTTACATAACATCAAAACTTGTCATAGTCTTTCGATCCTACGTTATCTTACTGTCCGAACCCAAGTGAGTTGAGCACCCTCCCAAAAAATTTTGTTTCTCACTACGTCTCTCATACCGTCATCTAAAAACATGCCGATTAATTTGATCAAGACTTTAACCCGTCACCCCACTCGTAACATCCACTTTTAGGAAACGGCGACTTTAGGAAAACTGACTTATTTTATTTTTCTTTTATTTATTTTGATTTGAAGAGAATGTTGGCAACAAGACAAGGAATGAGTTCTGCGAATATTGACCAGATTGTGGCCCAGTGAGCTTACTAAACTATTGTAAGCTAATGTTTATCTATGAGACAAAAATCCGCATGACTCACGATCCAATGAATCAGGTCATACGACAAGAAACCATGATAGAAAAGAATGATAACAACAAGAGGAAGTTTGAGAACCAACCAAAGGATAACTGAGTGCCACGACAACCACCCTGCAAGAAACCGAGTGTGACAAGAGCTTACACTATTAGGGCCAGAAGAACGAAGGAGGGCATTTACTGGGAAATTACCTTACTTGCAACAAGATGTAAGTTTGCATCACATGTTAGGTGTCATGTACTGTGTCGAAGTGTAATACTTATGAGTGTGGGTCCACATGACTAGGATTGTAAAGGCTCCTTTGCAGCAAATGAAACTAGAGAGCCCATGTGGCAAATCCGAAGGCTACCATCACTTGCTATGAATGTGGAAGGCTAGGACATTTTAGGAATGAATGCCAGAAGTTGAGAAATCAAAACCAAGTGAACCAAATTTGGAAGGAAAAAGCTAGCGAAAACTCCAGTGTCGTCAAAGACAAGACCAATGCTTAAGAAGAGATATTCCCACCTTACCTAGTGACCTAAGTCAAAGTCTTCTCAGACTATATTCGCATTAGTACTTTTTTATAAATTTTGTATTGAGTGGATGTTTTTCAAATTTTCCTGTTAATGTAGGTGTCATGAACTATTCTCTACAATTACACTAAATTTCCCTCTATTTATTTATGCGTAAGCTACTCCTTAAATGTACTAACCATCTTATCAAATCTTCCGTGCATAGCATTTTAAAAACTATTCTTGTGCCATTTTGTAAGCAATTTTATTGTCATCATATAAACCATTTTGTCATTTTCTTACAAATTATTCTACTATCATCTCACAAACTATTTTCCAAACCATTTTAAAAACTTACTTGTTTTCATCTTTTAACCTGTTATGTCGACGTTTATCAACTTTTGCCATAATTTTATAAACCATTTCGCTAACACCTTATAAACTATTTTGATAATCATATAGCAAACTGTTTGTCCAACATCTTATAATTATCCAACTATTTCACCTTCTCATAACTTATCTGGCTATCATATTACTGAACGAATTTTCACTTATCATACTTATATTACCTATATTACATTTATTTAATGAACTCCTTTTGCTACACTATTAAAAGTTTAATATTTTGCAGTCATCTTACATACCATTTCGTTTCTCCTCATAACTGTTTCATTGTCTTTATAAACTATTTCGAACTCATCTTACTAACTACTGTCAATAGTCTTTTATAAACCATTTCATTTTCCGCAATATAACATTTAGTTTCAACTCGTAGACCTTTGTTTACCATTTTATAGACCATTACTCTACAACTATAAACTGTCACGTGATTTTCTCGTAAACTATGTTGGTATCACATCTTAAACTATTTCTACTAAGTCTTACAAAATATCTTATGTCGTTATATAAATTAAAATGTTCTCGTTTTTATAAACTATTTTTTCTACCTTAGAAACAACACTGTTAATAACCATTACAAACATTTTAAACATAACACTAGTTTTGTACTGAAACGAGCATTTTATTGTTAGTACTAAATTATACATAGCCTGATCACCTATGTGTAATTCAGGGAGGACCAGCCTATGCTAAGAGTAGCCACCTCAAAATTTTGTCCAATCTATTTCCACTTTCCACTTCTATATTTTTTTCTCTTCTCTACAATTTCGATAAGATTTTATCATCTTCATATTTTACCAATATTTTTGCGCGCGTGTTTGAGCGAGTGTATGTCTGTCATATAGTATTCTTATAATAAGCACCGTAACTAAGTGATTTCCTCAATATTACCAACTTATAGAAACACCGTACCATTAGCCAAGAAGACCAGTCACGCTCCTTTGTAGTCACCGGATAATACTGATTTTACGATTTTAGAACATAATAAAGACTTAATCCATTCGTTTGTAGGATAGAATCAAGAAAATTATGAAATCTCTTCACCGTCCAAGTTTCTAATGGTCATAAGATAAGGCAAAGGACATAATTATTGTAAGTACCTAGAACTAAACCGACAGAAATTCCGTACCAACAGTTTAATATATCCTTCCTAAGTGATCAATCGTCTCATCTATCTTAGACATTAAGTACCCTATTGAGCTAGTTAACGAAAGGCTAATAGGATCTGATACTATGCTTAGATGTTGTATGTTAGGATTGTTAGGTCACCCATTTAATACTGATCTAATGCCATGAGAACTTCTGTATTTTGACATCATCATCGGCATGATCTGAGTTACATACCATCATGCTGAGGAACGTAATGTGATGATAAAAAATGTACGGATTTCCCAATGGAGATAAGTATTGATAGTATCAAGGATGATAGAGAGACAAAAAGATAGTCGAAAGTTTGAGCATTAAATAGTGCATTCTAAAACTCAGAAAACATAAAAAAGAGGGTTGCCCAATTTGTCAGCACAAGTTTACAAAGAAAGAAAACCAAAGACCAAGATCGGTGGATAACTGCACTTGAGAACGTGTCGACTGTACGGGACAAGTTGAATTTCAAATCGACTTAGTCCCAGGTGCTCACACGGAGGCTACGAGCCCCGTATAGATTACACCGTGACAAATACGTGCAAGAAATGTCTACTCAACGCAAGAAACTTTTTACAAAGGTTTTGAAAAGACCAGTTCCTCACCTTGGGGAGCCCCGGTCTTGTTTGTCAAAAAGAAGGATGGATCTTTTCGGATGTGTATCGATTACCGCAAGCTAAACAAGATGACTGTGAAGAATCGATATCCACTTCCAAGAATCGACGACCTGTTTGATCAGTTGCAAGGGTCAATAGTCTACTCTAAGATCGACTTGAGATCTGGTTATCACCAACTCAGAGTTCGAGAGGAAGACATTCTAAAGACAGCGTTTAGAACACACTATGGTCACTATGAGTTTCAAGTGATGCCGTTTGGACTGACCAAAGCACTAGCGGTATTCATGGATCTGATGAATTGAGTATGCAAACCATACTTAGATAAATTCATGATCATTTTTATTGATGACATCTTGATCTACTCCAAGAGCGAGGAAGAGCACGCAGAACACCTTAAGTCAATTTTGGAGTTGCTTAAGAAGGAAGAATTATACGCCAAGTTTTTAAAGTGTGAATTTTGGCTGTCGAAGGTATAATTCCTTGGTCACTGTGCATGACAGTTAGCGACATCACGTGTACTCGGGCTAATATTGCGTCAACATGATTGGGAAATCGCCCAATACTCTGACAGAGATTCCGACAATTTCCAAGGTTTCCCCCCCTTGCTGGCTCTTACCGATGATTTATTGAAGGTTTCTCGAAGATTGCCAAACCTATGACGGAGCTGACTCAGAAGAACGTGAAGTTTGATTGGAGTGAAAAGGCAGAAGCTGCATTTCAACTGTTGAAGCAGAAGTTTGTTAGTGCACCAATTTTAGCTTTACCCGAAGGAAGTGAAAACTTATGATGGTTTACATTGTGATGACTTCACCCGTAAAGTGGTTTGTGCGCAGTTTTGAAGCAAAATGGAATAAAAGTCATAGCCTACGACGTTAACGCCATACAAAATATTCATGTAGAAGAATTTAGCACTATACAACTGTAGAGCTTTGGAACCTGTAGTGAGTTTGCTCTCAAAATGTAGAAGACATTATTTGTATGACACATAATTGGCGTCCGGCGCGATTCAGTCATTTTATCACAAGAGTTTCAACTCTCCCTTACCCCACGCGAGATTTCGCCTAACGGAACCCTACACACCTCTGCGCTTCACAACAGAAATCAACACACATCTCCACCACATCACTTCCTCCGAAGCACTTCCCAGAAGGCATATAGATACAGTACGACAGCTCACTCTCCATCACACAACAACAAAGGCGGTGATGGGTATGAGGGGAGTGAGACTTAATACCCACGACACCACGCACACCCACACCAACCCACACTACACCCCCGAGGATGGAGGGAGAGAGGGGCATGAGGGGGGGGGGGGGGGGGGGGGGGGTTTGTAACTGTTTTTAACTCACTGTCTAATAAAACACACTCTCTCATCACACACACAATAATATTGTGTTCAGTGTTCACAAAGCATTTTGTGTCACACACGTTACTATAACTAAAACACACCAACAATCACACTCTACACTCTCAACCACACCCACACACTAACCATATACTACCAATCTCTACCTGCCCACGCCACCCACCACGACACACACCCCACCCCAAACACTACACAAAGTCCAGCTCTAAGTCATGTAAAGTGGTAATGCTTCTCAGGATTCGTAAGTTGGGCGTAAAGCTAGGCTAGTAGTGGTGGATCAGTTTACCACTTTTGAATCAAAACGCGCCAACCCCTTTACGAGAGCATCACAGTAACCTAAAAGTTTCTCTTCCTTTCGGGTAAAGATAAAATTGAGGTTGCACTACACAACCTTCAGCTTTAACAGTTGAAATGCAAGCTCTGCCTTTTCACTCCATTCAAACTTCATGTTATTCTGAGTCAGCTCCATTATAAGTTTGGCAATCTTCGAGAAACCTTTGATAAATCATCGGTAATAGCCAGCAAGACCTAAAAATTGACAAATCTCTGTCGGAGTCTTGGGCGATGCCCAATCCTTGATTGACTCAATCTTAGCCGGGTCCACGTGAATGCCTTCACTATCAATCACGTGACCAAGGAATTGTACCTTTGACAGCCAAAATTCACACTTCGAAAACTTGGCGTACAATTCTTCTTTCTTAAGCAACTCCAAAATTGACTTAAGGTGTTCTGCGTGCTCTTCCTCGCTCTTGGAGTAGATCAAGATGTCATCAATAAAAATGATCACGAATTTATCTAAGTACGGTTTGCACACCTGATTCATCAGATTCATGAATACCGCCGGTGCGTTGGTCAGTCCAAACGGCATCACTTGAAACTCATAGTGACCGTAGCGTGTTCTAAACGCTGTCTTTGGAATGTCTTCCTCCCAAACTCCGAGTTGGTGATAACCAGATCTCAGGTCTATCTTAGAGTAGACTCTTGACCCTTGCAACTGATCAAACAGGTCGTCGATTCTCGGAAGTGGATATCGATTCTTCACAGTCAGCTTGTTCAGCTTGCGGTAATCGATACACATTCGAAAAGATCCATCCTTCTTTTTGACAAACAAGACCGGGGCTCCCCAGGGTGAGGAACTCGGTCTTATAAACCCTTTGTCAGAAAGTTCTTGTAGTTGAGTAGACAATTCTTGCAGTTTCGACGGTGCTAATCTATACGGGGCGCGTGCCACAGGTGCAGCACTTGGGACCAAGTCGATTTGAAATTCAACTTGTCCCGTACAGTCGGCACGTTCTCAAGTCGCTTCTCCTCTGACTTGTCTTCGGTTTTCTTCTTTGTAACTTGTGCCAGACAAATTGGGCAACCTCTCTTAATATATTTCTGAGTTTTAGTGCACGATATAATGCTCAAATTCGACTTCTCTCATTTTCCGTCTCTATCACCTTGAACTATCAAAACTTCATCTCCATTGGGAATCCATACAATCTTTTCATCACACACGATCATCGCATGATGGTTTACTAACCAATCCATGCCGATGATGACGTCAAAACTACCAAGTTCTACTGACATTAGATCAATATTGAATGGGTGACCTAACAATCCTAACGTACTACTTCTAAGCACAATATCGGATCCTATTAGCCTTCCGTTAACTAGCTCAATAGGGTACTTAATGTCTAAGATAGATGGGACGATGTCACTTAGTAGGATACAAACTATTGGTATGAAATTTCTGTCGGCTTGGTTCTAGGTACTTACAATAATTATGTCCTTTGCCTTATCTCATGACCATTAGAAACTTGGACGGTGAAGAGATTTCATAATTTTCTTGCATCTATCCCAACGAAAGAAGATAAGTCTATTATGTTCCAAAAACCTTAAAAATCCGTAATTACCGTGACTACAAGGAGCGTGACTCGGTCTCTTGGCTAATGGTACGGTGTCTCTATATGGTAATATTGAGGAAATCTACTTAGTTACGGAGCTTATTAATATGAATACATATGACAGATATAACTCGCAAACACGCGCGCAAAAATAATTGGTAAAATCTGAATATGAAGTAACAAAACTTATGCGAATATTGTAGAGAGGAGAAAGATAGAATATAGAAGTGGAAAGTGGAAATAGATTGGCAAAAATTTTTGAGTTGACTACTCTTAGCATAGGCTTGGTCCCCTCCCTTGAATTATCACATAGGTATCAGGCATATGTATACTATTAAGTAAACTACCACAATAAAATGCTCGTTTCGTCCAAACTAGTAGTTTTATTTTAAAAGTTTGTATGGCGTGTATAAACAGTGGTTGATTTCTAAGGTAGAAACTAAATAGTTTATAAAAACGAGAACAATTTAATTTATATATACATCAATAAGATATTTTGTAAGACTATAGAAATAGTTTAAGATGTGATACCAACAAGTTTACGAGAAAATCACATGACAATTTATAGTGTAAGAGTGAAGGGTCTATAAAATGGTAACAAATGGTCTACGAGTTGACAACCAAATAGCTTATATTGCGACAACGAAATACTTTATAAAAGACATGGAGTAGTTCGTAAGATGACGTATAGTTTATAAATGACAACGAAAGAGTTCATGAGGTGACAACAAAATGGTTTGTAAGATGACTACAAAGTAACTTTTAATAGGGTAGCAAAAGAGTTCATAAATAACTGTAATATAGGTTATAAGATGGAAATGAATTCCTTCATTAAATGATAGCCAGATAAAGTTATGAGGTAATAGATAAATAATAAATTGTTGACAAACAGTTTGCATAATAAATCAAATAGATCTACATTATAAGGTGTTAGCGAACTAAATTTATAAAAACATTGGCAAAAGTATTATAAAATCGTCCGAATCTCAACACATGTTAAAAGATTAAACAAGTAAGTTTTTCTAAAATGGGTTTGGAAAATAGTTTTGAGTGAAATGATAGTAGAATAATTTTTAAGAAAATGACACAAAATGGTTTATATGACAATAAAATTGCTTACAAAATGGCACAAGAATAGTTTATAAAATGAGCATAGCATCGACATTGATTGATAAGATGGTAGTAATTTAAGGAGTAGCTTACATAAATAAATAGAGAAATTAAGTGTAACTGACGGAATCGTCATGACACCTACATTAACAGGAAATTTAAAACATCCACTCAATACAAAATTTATAAAAAAGTACTAATGCGAATATAGTCTGAGAAGACTTTTTAACTGTAGTTCACTAGTTAAGGTTAGGGAATATCTCTCTTAATGCATAGGTCTTGTCAAGACGACACTGGAGATTTCGCTAGCATTTATTCCTTCCAAATTTGGTTCACTTGGTTTTGATTTCTCAACTTCTGGCATTCATTCCTAAAATGTCCTAGCCTTCCACATTCATAGCAAGTGATGGTAGCCTTCGGATTTGCCACATGGGCTCTCTAGTTCATTGCAGCAACGGATGCCTTACAATCCCTAGTCATGTGGCCCACCCTCTTACAGTTATTACACTTCACAGTACATGACCCAACATGATGCAACTTACACTTGTTGCAGTAAGGTGAATTCCCAGTATAAGCCCTCCTTTCATTGGCTCTAATAGTGTAAGCTCTTGTCACACCCGGTTTCTTACAGGGTGGTTGTCGTGGCACACGGTTATCCTTTGGTTGGTTCTCAAACTTCCTCTTGTTGTTAGCATTCTTCTCTATCGTGGTTTCTTGTCGTATGACCTGATTCATTGGATCGTGAGTCATGCAGATTTTTGTCTCGTAGATAACAATAGCTTCAATAGCATTAGTAACTCACTGGGCCACAATCTGGTCAATCTTCGCAGAACTCATTCCTTGTCTTGTTGCCAACATTCTCTTATACAAATCTAAAAGAAAATAAAAGAAAAACTAAAAAAGACTCATTTCCCTAAAGTCGCGTTTGCCAAAAAGTGAATGGTTACGAGGTTGACGGGTTAAGGACATGTTCAACTTAATCGGCAATGTTTTTAGATGACGTAATGAGACGAACGTATGAAAACACAATATGGGACGGGTGCTCAACTCACATTCGGGTTCGGACAGTAAGATAACGTAGGATCGAAAGACTATGACAAGTTTTGATGTTATGTAAAATAGTATATTGTAAATTTATGAAAAAGTTTTAATGACCATCGTATCACTCACGATGTCTTGAAAAACGTTTAGAGACCATTGCGCCACTCATAATGTCTTAGGAAAAATTTAGTATTATATAGACAACTTCTATACAAAAAGAGGAAATATACGTAAGGTAGACGTAAACGTAGAGAAAAGATAAACGCAAAGCAGAGGTAAACCCATATCATAGTAGGCTCAATGCAAAATGATAAAGTAATTATGGCAATATGGTATATAAATTGCACTTATATATATACATATATAAAATGCTATTATATATATATAAACATAATATATATTACATAATATATATATATAATACTAAAATCATAAATATATATATATAAATATATAATATGCAGGTAAGCACATAAGGGGGAGGGTGGGTAGGGGGGATCATATACTGGAATTATTAGACCAGACCTAAATAATACTACCTGGTTTTATTTCTATAACCTTGGCTCTGGTATACTAACTTCACCCCCCCAAACGGGTGCCAGAGACGGAAAACAAGTGTTCGGAGCGTGACGTCATAAAAAAACATCACACAAGATACAAAGAACGACCTCTAAGGGTACTTTTAAAATCCAACATCATTGCATTAAATTAAAATAGTTAAAGTTTAACATAAGTTTAAGATACTATCGGAAGCGAATTGGAAAAGTTTTTAGAATAGTCAACGATGTTAATAATAATAATAGATCTTGAAAATCGTCCCAAATGAAGGAAACACCATAAGGAAGCAAAGACAACAACGCTCAGCACCTGAGAAAAACATGCAAAAACGTCAACAAAAAGTAAGAGTGAAATTCATAGTGTTTGAGTTTTAGTATTAAAAGGTGGACGCACAATTTCATAGTACTCACATGACAGTTATTAACTTCTACAACTCGACATAAAAAAATGTATTTACTTTTGGCGCACAAGCTCATGACACAAAAGTCTCAATTAAATGAAGCACATTATATCGAAATAAGAATTACTCGCCCTAAAGGTAATCCCGTACCAAGATCACCTATTTGAGAAAATCCGACATGGTAATAATATCCGTGTTGTTCGGAAACCACCGAATCTAGTAAGCGCTACTCTACTCGATTAGGGATAATCCTCCAATAGATCTATTAAGAACATCAGTCGCACTTCACTTAACCAGTCCATCGTTTAAGCAATTGACGTTCGATTAGAATTCGGGCATTATTGTCATTCCTACTTTAATCAAGAAAGGCAACGTAATAAGTAACTGTGAGACTCTCATAGATTAAAAGCTAACAAGCAATGTTTCTCATCCCAAAATAGTAAAGTAAAAGTATAAAACGAGAGGTCTATGAACTCACTTATTCAAGATGCGGCAAAAGATAATCACGAAAGAAAAGAATGATAAAGTAAATCACGCCGCGACCTATAATAATACGCGTACTTTAAGGAACACTGAAAGTATGCCAAGAAATTCACCATATGTTTCATCACCAAAATACATCCATGTGTGTTTGCTTTAGATGAGATTACAAATCATGACGAAAATATACATCATATAGTTTTTTCGTTAATATGTGGCGTTTAACCAAAATGACATTTTTAGTGTAAAAGCTTTCTATTTAAGAAAGTTTTTAGTTTCGGGATGTTAATACCGTCCCCTATATTTATTAAGTTTTCATATTCTCAAAACGCACTAACTAACCTTAACCGCTTAACTTCTATGTCCGTATTCGCTAAATTATTTTACAAACTCCTGATATTTTTAAATATTAAACGCTATCTAAATAGTGAAAAAACGACAGTTTTCTTTAAACGATACTAGATCAATATATATTGAGTTACTAATAGTTTTGCTAGTGTTTTAGAAAGTCAAAAAAGTCCGAAAGTGTTCGATGAAATTCACCCATATTTACTATCTCACATCACACTATTTCATTCGGTTTTGTCGAAAAATGTTTCAAGTTTTATTTCGCTATAACTTGATCGTTTTAAGTCCGATTTTTGTTTATAATATATGAAAATCTATCTAGTCAAAACGAGCTCTCCAAAAACTACTTTTACGCCTATTGAAAACATTTCTAAGTCGCTCAAAACCTCAAAACCATTTCGGATCAGCAACCATGTTTTTCACAAATGCTTCCAAAAATCACGTCAAACTTCACAATAGTGCTTAATCTAGCCTAATCTCTATTCACAACAAAACCAATCCTAAAACTAACCTAATCCATTCATTCCTATTGTTGCAACTCCTATCTCACCAAGTACATAATATTTATCTAGTGAAACAATGTGACATCGTTATTTATAAAATCTTGGTTTATAGTCTTTCAAAAATTAAACACAACATATGGATGTATGGATCTTGAACATATAAGAAAAAAAATAAGTACATCATAAGAAAAGATCAAGACACTTACAAAAGTGAAGACAAGTAGAGAAATTACAAGATCTATACCATAAAATAATAGATTTATAAAAATCCAACAACAAATCTTGAAACCGTAACTTAGATCTTGAAGAAAAATCTTTAAACCAAAGAACCAATACTTCTAACCACCTTAGATGTTCTTAGAAATGAACCTTCTATGCTTGGATCTTGCTAGAAATCAAAGATATGAAAACCCTAGAAGGTGTTTTGTTTTGATCGTGTGCCTCTAAAGAGCAAACAAGAAGCGGAAAGGAGAAATTTTTAGAGACTATGAGAAGAGATGAAACCCTAGAGTGAGAAGTGTTTAGTATTTATAGGACAAGAGCTAGGGGTTTTTTAGTCACCACATGACCAAGTAGGGGTGAGCAGAAACCGCACCGCAAACCGCAAAACCGCAAAATCCGCAAAAACCCGCACCACAAAAACCGCACCACGGCAAAAACCGATGGATCGGTTTTAGGAAAAAATAAAACCGCAAAATGCGGTGCGGTTGCGGTTTTATCCGTAAAACCGAACCGCAAAATCCGCACCGCACCGCACATTAATTTTATAAAACCGAAAAACGACAGAACATTGATTATTTAATGTGTGTATAAAAGGCTTCTAAAGCAATTACAATATATTCTAGGTAATGTGTGTGTTACCTTAAATAAAATGCATTGTGATGATAACCAAAAAACCACATTGTAGAACAAAAACCCAGCAAAAACCCACAATAATTAAAAAAAATATGATGAAGGTGCGGTGCGGTTAATACCCGCACAACCCGCAAAACCGCAATAAAACCCGCAAAACCGAAACCGCAAAAACCGCTCGGTTGCGGATTCTCATTTTTTAAAAACCGCAATTGCGGATGCGGTGTGGTTTTTGCCAAAAACCGCACCGATCCGCACCATGCTCACCCCTATGACTAAGTAAGCAACCAACACACACCAAAGGTGTGTGTGCGCCTAATTTGGCACAAACAACCACAAGGACCATATGGTTCATTTTTTTGAGTCTTAGTTTATTATTTAGCTCAAGCTTAGTTAAATGGGGTCAAAGATCTTAGCATAAGTCTTACAAGAGTGTAAGATCTCACATGTTGGTAGAGCATGGAAAGTGTGCATAAGAATGAACCTCTCATGTGTCACTTTCATACACATGCATGAGAAATTCAAAAAAAGATGCTTTTGATTTAATTTCAAGGCTTATGGTGCATTTGTTTGGTTTAGGCGTCCAATGTATGACAAGAGGGGAGGGTGAACAAAATTTTTGACTTAATAACATGAGATGGACGATAACTAAAGTTTACACGAAAAGATTTTGAGTTTTCGGGGTTCCGTTAGGTCAAAAACGTGAAAAACGCAATTTAAACGTTAAAGCGTAAAAATAAATACGGAGGGTATCGTAAACTACGAAAGAACATACTAAGAAAAGATAAAATAACTCATATAATATCTAAACTAATCAAAATCCGAAGTTAGAACGCGTCCGATGACATTTTTCAGATTTACGCGGGTTAACTTCCCGGTAAACTGCCAGATTCATACGTAACGGATAAAAGTCAAAAATAATTATCGGAAAAGTTTAAAATATTGACCTGAAATTTTCAGGGTGTGACATAATGGAACTGGATTTGTTAATCAAACTTTGCGTGAATATTATGAGAAGGTTGGCATCTCTCATGAAACAATATTGTTGCTCGCTTAACTTTTAATTTTATACAAAATGAGTTTATAATTTGTCATCATCAAAAAAGGGGAGATTGTTAATACAAATAATGTCTAAAAACGTTATTTATATTTTTGACCTCTCAATGTTTTGAAAATAACAAAATGTAAAAATGTTTACGATAAAATTAAACGTTTACACATTATTAATCGTAAAATTCCATTTCTAAGATTAGTAATCACTTAAGGTATGAAGAAACAAATCATTAAGCATGATTAGTGATCAAAAAAATATTTTTCTCTTATCCATTACATTTTTACAAAAGATTTTCACAAAATTAATTATACAAAATATTTTCTTATTAAAAGAAAAGTTTTATTCAAAACTTAAAATTTGAAATTCAAATTTTCCCCCCAAAACGGAAGCTTCTATACCAGATACAATCTTCCCCACAAAAAGACTAAAAAAGGAGGGGAGTCTACCTGGCGGCCCCCTTATAGGCCTGGCGGCCCCCTTATATATCTAGGACCGCCGGGACCGCCGCCAGTTACCATTGGATTTTCCTGTCTATAAATACTGCTCCATCCCTTGCTAAAAATCAGACCTCTTTGCACAAATTTTCTCACACTTTTTTCTCTCTCTAAAAACCTTCTTTCCCTCACTAAATATCTTGATCACTAACATCTCTTGATCTTGTTTCAAGTGATCTAATCTCTTCTTCTCATCTCTTCCCTCTCATTCAAGTGCAAGAGAAGAACACTCGTATTTGCCAAGAAACGAAGTGTTGATTAGTGATCTCTCCTCTTTTCTTCTAAGTACCAAATCTCTATTGTAATTATCTTGTGTATTTGAGTGATTCGGATAGTGTGTAAATCCGATAGTGTAGATCTAGTGATTGTGTATTGATTGTGAAGTGGTAGATCGGTTCTAGCTAAGATTAGGACTGGACATTTAGCTTAGTGTCGGAAAATAACGTAAGCGACGTGTAAACGGTTTTCTCCGCCTGAAGGGAGCTTGTTTACATAGTGAAATCTCGAGTAGGATACTCAGGGAATGGAGTAGGGCGAAGAAGAGCTTCGTAGCGGAACCACTATAAATCTTGGTGTCTTGGTTTGATTGTTCCTGTTAGCCTTAATTTTATATAAGTCAAACAAGAATGTTATCGGTCTTATTAGTTGCAATTAGTCTTGTTAAGTAATAGGCTAGTCGGGGTAAACGGGCTTGGATTGTAATATAATATTGTCCATGTTTCGGGCTCAAAGCCCAAGTTAAGCCAAGCCCGACCCATTAGTAAAAGCCTATACGCCTACATGTTGGCTAGGGGTATAAATAGGACCCTCTCCACACATGGAGAGGGTGTTGGTTACATTTGCTTCATTTGTTATATGTGTAACTTACCAAACTCTCTCTTCTAATCTAATATTCTACCATTCCATTTCCTTCCTTTTTTCTTCTTATTAAATTCGGCTTATTAGAGCTTATTTGGGTTGCTTATTAGTTGTGTATGGATTAAACTCGTGGGATAACATGTGGTATCAATCGCCAAGGGATGTTTAGTATTTGTTTTGTGGTTAATAAGCTCAAATTCGTGGCTTATTTGTTAAAAAATTTGGTTTTTTGAAGGTTTATAGTCTTGTTATTGGTTCTCTTTGATCTTGACATTTGTGATGTTAAAGTTCATGTTTTTATAGTTTCTATAGCCTTCTAGTACCAAGTTGTGCAAAAGAAACAAAGCAAAAACGTTCAAAAGGGTGATTTTTAGGTGAAAAACCACGTTTTTCTAAGTAGAGAGTTAAGGTACTATAGCAGAGAGTTGTCGGCCGTACTGTGTCAAAGAGTTGTCTTTTTGTGCAGGTATTGTAGCAGCGAGTTAAGGTACTGTAGCAACGAGTTAAGGTACTGTAACAGAGAGTTAAGGTAGCGAGTTACAGGTACATTGAAGATAAATTTCTAAGGTCAAAGTCAAACGTCATGCTGCCCAAATCTTCTCAAAGTTGCGAGTTGTCAATGACACTAGCGAATTAGGCAGTAAAAACAGCGAGTTGGAGCAGCGACTTAGCATAACAAGTTACATGTTTTTTTGAAGATCTTTCTCTTAGCTAGTTGGGAAAAGAAGCTCTGCCAACATTTCTTCTTGTTAGCGAGTTGACAAGTCTTTCTACTAGCAAGTTAAGCTTAGAGAGTTGGTTCATCTCCATAGCGAGTTGTGAGACTGTTTTTGGACTTTGGACTTCAATTAACCGTAAACCGTTGGACTTAAAACGTTAATTAATTTCTCAAACATCAAACTTTAACTTCAAATCAATTATTCATTCACGGTTGTTCTATTAATTTTGTAAAATCCCGACAAGTAATTCTTTCTCTTCTCGGTTTTAATCATAGAGTTGTAAAATCACGTGGAAGTTAATTCAATTCATTTTAAACCACAATCCAATCAACACTTCATAACCCTTAAGATCCGATATCCATTCACAACTTCATGAAAATGTCACATACAAATAACACAATGCAAACTCAAACATCTAATGCTCTTCATAATGCTATCATGGAAGCAGTGGCAAAGATCGTCCACCAATGTTGGCACCAAAAAATTACATTCAGTGGAAATCCAGAATCAAAAGATACATCGACACCAAACATAACAATGAACTCATCCACTATTGTCTCCAAAATCCACCATACAAGTTTAAATGGACTGAGAAGACAGTTCCAGTTGCTGAAGGTAGTTCTAAAACAACTACAGAAGGGTATATGGAGAACTATAAGAATGTTTCACAAGACATACGCGATCAACTGAATGCTGAAGCTGAAGTCGTTCAGATAATTCTCACAGGGATAGATAACGATATCTACTCCACATTTGATGCTTGTCCTAATGCATGTGAAATGTGGAAAGCCATTGAAAGGTTGAAACAAGGTGAATCAATCAATGTTCAAGATCTTGAAACCAATTTGTATTGGGAGTTTGGAAAATTCACATCACAGGATGGTGAATCACTTGAATCGTATTACTCAAGGTTCTACAAGATGATGAATGAGCTAGTCAGGAATCAGTGTGATGTTACAAATCATTAAGTGAATGTTCAGTTCTTACTTCAACTACAACCAGAATGGCAAAGGTTTGTGACACTTGTTAAGCAAATTCAAAAGCTGAAGACTGTCTCCTATCACAAACTTTATGACATCCTAAAGCAACACCAGAATGAAGTCAATGAGATAAGTGCTGAAAGACTAGCACGTACTACTAATCCACTTGCACTAGTTGCTCAACAACAACCAGCTTACCATCCTCAAAACCATCCTAATCACAACCAGAGTTGCAAAAATCGGCCTAGGCGGCCGATTAATCGGCCGCCTAGGCAGAATCGATCATTAAACGCCTTGATTTTTACTAATCGGCCTAAAAAATCGGTCTGGTAAAAAATCGGTTAAAAATCGGTCAAAAATCGGATTAATCGGTCAAAATCGGAAAAAATCTGAAAAAATCAGAATAAATAATGAAAAAATCGAATCACTTGAAATATTTGAAGTTTTGAACTTTGAAATATCATGTTTATCTTATACATATTATATCTAAAATTATAATCTCGTATATAAAAAATCCAATCCGATTAATCCCCGCATAACCGATTAATCCCTAGGCGCTACCCGACCGCTCCAGGAGCGCCTAGCGATTTTTGCAACCTTGATCACAACACTAAATATTCCTCAACCAGATCACAACAAGCTACTAGAAACAGAGGAAAAGCAATTGTCAACTATTCTGCTCTTATTTATGATCAAGAACCTGCCACGGTTACTAAAGATGATGAAATGTCAAAGGAAAAGGAGATTGACAAACTCATGGTTTTAATTTCTCTCTCGTTCAAGAAAATCTACAAACCTACCAACAACAACCTTTGAACTTCATCAAACACCAGTAGAGCTAACTAAGATAATTCTCCAAGAATCAATAGAGGAACTAGGTATGAAAATTAGAGGGTAGTTAATGTTGCTGGGACTAGGGAAAATGTAGGTACTCCGGTTATGCAAAAGTCTACGATTCAGTGTTATAATTGCAAGGAATATGGGCATGTATCAAGGGAATGTTAGAAACCAAAACGACCAAAGGATGCAGCTTATCACAAGGAAAAGATGTTATTGTGTAAGCAAGAGGAAGTTGGAGTTCAGTTGAATGCCGAGCAAGCTGATTGGAAGGAGGATACTGATGATGAGTCTGACGATCAGGAATTGGAAGCACATTATATGTACATGGCACAGATTCAAGAGGTTACTCCAGATGCAGTTGAGAATTTTGGACCGATCTTTGATGTTGAGCCATTACAAAATGTACAAAATAATAATGACAACTATAACGTGTTTGCCGCTAAAAATGAACATCCTGAGCAACCTAAATCTGTTAATGACACATATTTGGAGGAACAAGGTGACACTAAAATCACTATTAACTCACTGGATATGTGTTATGATAGAGAACAGGATAACCAGGATGATACTGATGAACTTGATCAAGAACGTGATTTGCTTGCTTCTTTAATTGAGAAACTAAAATGCGAAATTGATGACAACAAAAACCGTAATAAATTTTTGGAATCATCAAACCATGCTTTAGTTGATAAATTGAAAGGTGAAATTGAGGATTTTAAAACGAAAAATAAAAGTTTAGAATCATCAAATAACCATTTCAAAGAAGCAAATAATGAACTGTCTATGAATAATCAGTTGATGTTCAAAGACCTTAAGAAGTTCCAAGCGGAACTTGATAAGTATCATGATGTGAATTATGCGTCAAAGGTGGCAATTGATTGTGCAAAAGCTAAAGGAGATTTAATGTCATACAAAATAGAATCTGAAAAATCATCTAATGAATATACTCGAAAAATAAATGATTTAAATCAAATAATTTCGGATATGAAAAAGGAGCTTTTTGCACATCAAGAAACCATCTCCATAATTTCACAAGAAAAAGAGGCTCAGATTAAGTTTTACAAAACTCGTGAAGACAAAGAACTTGATAAGGACATTGCTTTAGAAAACAAAAGTCAAGGTTTTGGATGCTATTGTATATAAAACCGGTCAATCTGTTCAAACAATGAATATGCTTAATCGTAATTGTAAAACAAGTTTTGCAAAACCTGAGTTCCTCGAGAAAGCTCAAAGAGCGAATCCTCGTTTGTAGGATATAGGTTGCTATAATGATAATCTTGCATTAATGTTAGCCCCTGAATCTGACGAAATGATTCATTTTGACAAAGAAAGTCGATCAAAATTAAGCGATTTAATCAGACCTTTTGATTATGACCAGTTGAATAATCTTTATGATTTGTTCGTTCCACAACGTGAAAAGTCGCCTGAACAACAATATTTTTCAAAACCGTAAAAAATGAGTCATACGTCTGCTAATAATGAAATTTTCAAAGAGTATTTTAATAAACAAAAAACCTTGTTAGAAAAACGAATGGATGAATCTATTCCTTGGGATCAAAAGTGTAAAAGCTCTAAAGAACTTTTCAAAATTAAAAGAAGTGTTGACACGATTTTTGATGGAGTGGAACGCTGCAAACAAACAATCGTTAAAAGAACATATTTTGGTAACATAGATCCATTCATTCAAAACACAATCGAAGGAAATTTTTACCCCCAAATTAGAAGAATCAATGCGAACTTAGAAAAATTTCACTTGTGTTTGAACGAGGAAATGGTTGCTGATTTGAGATACTTTAATTCTCTTGAACATGAAGTAGACACTCTCAAATCTCAACTGGAAACTCAAAAAACACAGTTTTTGAATGAAATCGATCGACTTTCAAGGGAATATTATTATGTTGATCACATGAATGCTATACTTGGTGTGTATACTACGCTCGATGAATTCACTGATTTACAATGCGATTATTTGGACCAAGTTGTCAAATGCGAATGTCTTGAAAAAGAGCTTTCAAAAAGTAATTCAATGTCAAAAAGTTTTGAAGCACTTCAAAAACATGCTATTAATCTTGAACTTGATTTACAACATTGTCAAGAGTCAACATTATTTCAAAAAGAACGTGAACAATATTTTGAAATTCAAGATTTGAAAGCTCAATTACAAGACAAAGGCATAGCAATAAGTGAGTTGAAGAAACTCATTGAAAAATTGAAAGGAAAATCTGTGGAAATTAAATTTGAAAAAGCATCGGTTATTCGACAACCTAATGCTTTTAAAAGTCAACGACAAACAATTTTAGGCAAACCGACTACTTTCTCAGATTCTCTTGAAAAGAAAATTTTCTCTAAGTCAAAGTCGGTTACTAAAAATGATTTGTCAAATGCTTCTTCAAATCCAGTCAATGCACAGATTTTGCCTTAGAATGTGAAGTCAATTTTAAAGAACACCAATGTGATTGCACCTGGAATGTATAAAGTGCACACAAAGCCCGATCAAACTAGAACACCTCAGTTGCCTCAAGATATTAGGAAAACTAACAAACGCGTATCTTTCTCTACATGAGTAATTCCCACTACTAGTGTTAGCAGACCACCACTTAAGAGCAATCAAATGGAAGATAGAGTCATGCCTAACAATAGTCAAGGGAAGATGAAAAAAGTAGAAGATCACCGTAAGAATTTTAAGTTTTCAAAAAATAAAACGTCTGTAACTGCGTGTAATGACAGTTTGAATGCTAAGACCTCGAATGTAAACTTTGTTCGTGTTACTTGCGGAAAATGTGTGTTTAATGACAATCATGATATGCGTGTTCTTCATTATATTCATGGCGTGAATTCTAGGACTAAATAGCCAATAGCTGTACCTATTAGTACTAGAGAACCCAAGCGAATTGTGAACCAATCTGTTGCAACATCCCTTAAGAAAACAGTTGCCACAGAATCCACTGTCAAGAAACCTAGAAGCATAATTAGGAAGCTATATGAGCATGTTAGTAAGACATGTAGTTGGTGGTATCCTAAGTTTACACCATCCGGATACAAGTGGAAACCTAAGTCCCCAATAGGAAATGTCAACACAAATGCTAGTATGCCTCTAGGAAATGTATCTAGACCTACTAATATTTTGGAACCTATGACTCCTAGGCGTTCCACTGTGTCCGATACTCCACTGTCTTCTAATTCTTTTGCAGCTCGTAGAGATAATTCTATTCATCGTCGACTCTGGGTGCTCAAAGCACATGACCAGAAATCTCAAGCTTCTAACTAATTTTATGGAGAAATTTCTGGGTACGGTGAAGTTTGGGAATGATCAAATAGCACCGATTCTTTGTTATGGAGATCTGGTTCAGGGAAATATCACTATCAAAAGGGTTTATTACGTCGAAGGGCTGAATCATAATTTATTCTCCGTCGGTCAATTTTGTGATGAGGATTTGGAAGTTGCTTTTCGGAAGTCTACATGTTATGTTCGTGATTTGAAGGGAAATGATCTTCTCACAGGTTCTCGTGGTTCAGATCTATACTCCACCACTCTTCAAGACTCATCCACTCCCAATCCAATTTGCTTAATGGCTAAAGCTTCATCATCACAAGCTTGGTTATGGCATCGTCGTCTTTCTCACTTGAACTTCGATTCAATTAACTTGTTGTCGACGAATGATATTGTAATTGGTATTCCTAAATTGAAATTCGTCAAAGATCATCTTTGTTCTTCTTGTGAGTTGGGGAAAGCAAAATGAATATCTTTTCACACAAAGACTACCTTGAGCTCAAAAATATGGTTACAACTTCTACACTTGGACTTATGTGGTCCTATGCGGGTAGAAAGTATTAATGGAAAGAAATATGTTCTCGTAATTGTTAATGACTACTCCAGATACACTTGGACTCACTTCTTGAGGTCCAAAGACAAAACACCTGCAGTTCTTATTTATTTCCTCACACTTGTCCAAAGAGGACTTCATGCTCAAGTAAGAACAGTTTGCACTGACAAAGGCACGGAATTTCTGAATAAAACTCTTTATGCATACTTTGTAAAAGAAGGTATGAGACATGAAACGTCAACTGTTCAAACACATGAACAAAACGGCGTTGTCGAAAGACGGAACCATACTCTTGTTCAGGCTGCTCGAACAATGCTAAGCGCCGTTAAAGTTCCTTTGTACTTCTGGGCTGAAGCAATTGCAACAGCATGTTTTACTCAGAACCGTTCACTTGTAATTCCTCGACATGAGAAAACACCTTACCATATCATCAATGGCCGAAAACTGTCTGTTAAGTTCTTTCACATTTTTGGCTCTCTTTGCTACATCATCAGAGATGGTGAAAATCTTGATAAAATGAAGGAAAAAGGTGATGCATGTATTTTTGTAGGCTATTCTACTCAGTCAAGAGCTTACAGGGTATTTAACAAGAGAACAAGAATAATAGTTGAAACCATCCATGTTAACTTTGACGAATTGCCTCAGATGGCGTCAGATCACGTCAGTTCTGACCTCGTTCCACAATGTCTGACAACGGCACTTGAACATGAAAGTTTAAGTCCCGATCCCTAAAGTCAAGAAAATGTTCCTCAAGCAGCTGAGACAGTAACAACGTTAAATGAGCTGGATTTTCTATTTAGTCCGATGTTCGATGAATTACTCAATGAAACTACTCCAGTTGTGTCAAAGTCTTCCGCTGTAACTACTGCTGATGCTCCTGATAAACGTCAACAATACATAACTTCATCTTCTACAACAACCGTTGATGCAGATGCACCCCTATTGAACATTCAAACAACACCGCAAACTACAAATCAAGCACCAACTCATGTACCAACTGTCAATGCAACTGAGAACATTATTCAAGCAGAAACCAATAACGAATATGCACAAGTTGACGAAGATGAATTTTTAAACGTCTTTAGTACACCGGTACAAGAACGAGGGGAGACATCATCTCGTCATGTTGATTCGTCAAACATGCATACATTCTATCAACACTATCCCTCTGCACATCGTTGGACAAAAGATCATATATTAGAACAAGTCATTGGAAATCCTTCTCAATCAATTAGAACAAGACGTCAGCTAGAAACAGATGGCGAGTTTTGTATGTTCACACTCACTGTGAGTCGAACCGAACCAAAGAACATCAAAGAAGCCATGGCTGATTCTGCATGGATTTAAGCAATGCAGGAAGAACTTCACCAGTTTGATCGATTAGATGTATGGGAATTAGTCGACAGACTACTCTGCAAAAACGTCATTAACCTGAAGTGGCTCTAGAAAAACAAACGTGATGAGTAAAATACTATAATTAGCAATAAATCTTGTCTTGTAGCTAAGGGATACGCACAAAAGGAAGGAATTGATTTCGAAGAGTCATTTGCACCAATTGCTCGGTTGGAAGCTGTCCGGTTATTCATTGCGTATGCTGCACACAAATTATTTATAGTATACCAAATGGACGTTAAAACAACATTTCTTTACGGACCTCTGAAGGAAGAAGTGTATGTAAACCAGCCAGATGGATTCGTAGACCCATATCACCCCGACAAAGTCTACCGTCTCAAGAAGGCATTATATGGACTTAAACATGCACCAAGAGCGTGGTATGATGAACTCTATAAATTCCTGATATCAAAAGGATTCTCAAAAGGTTCTATTGATCCAACTCTGTTCATAACTAAACATGGGGAAGACATATTGCTTGTGCAAATTTATGTTGATGACATTATTTTTGGTTTTACGAACCCAAAACTTTCAAAAAGGTTTAAAAAACTAATGCACAAGTTTGAAATGTCTATGATAGGGGAGCAAAAATTCTTTTTAGGAAATCAGATCCACCAATCCCCTCGTGGTATCTTTATAAACCAAGCTAAGTATGTTCAAGAGATACTTAAAAAGCACGGTATGACCTCATGTGATAGTATTGGTACTCCAATGGCTACAAAACACCTAGATCTGACTTGAGTGGTACTCCGATCGACCAAACGAAATATCATTCTATGGTTGGAGCACTCATGTACCTAACATCAAGTAGACCAGATATTGTACATGCAACATGTTATTGTGCTCGCTCTCAAGCGAAACCGACTGAGAAACATCTCACTGCGGTTAAGCGGATCTTTCGGTACCTCAAAGATACCATTATCATGGGACTCTGGTATCCGAAGGACACCGGTTTCGAACTAATTGCTTTTTCATATTCGGATCACGCGGGTTGTCTCGATTCACGAAAGAGTACATCTGGTGGCATACAATATCTAGGTGGTGACAAGTTAGTCAGCTGGTCGTCCAAAAAGCAGGGCTGTCTTCAGCAGAAGTCGAGTATGTGTCTTTATCTGCGTGTTGCGCTCAAGTTCTATGGCTGAGAACTCAGCTCACAGATTATGGCTTCCACTTTGATAAAATACCTATGTATTGTGACTCAAAGGCAGCCATAGCCATCTCGTGCAATCGAGTCCAGCATTCCCGTACCAAGCACATCGATGTTAGATATCACTTCATAAAGAAACATGTTGAAAAGGGTATTGTTGAATTATTCTTTGTCGGAATTGAATACCAGTTAGCTGACCTGTTTACTAAAGCTCTGTCGGAAGATAGGTTTAAGTACCTCGTCAGACGATTCAGTATGAGATGTTTGACTCCAGAAGAACTGGAGGTTCTAGCAAATCTGCTTGATCTATCAAACATCAATTTGTAAATATTTTTATTCTCTCTTTATTTTGATTTATAAATATTTTTGAAAAACAAAATACAAAAATATAAACCAACAAAAAGAAAGGCAAATTGCATAAAAGTGTACTAAACTTATACTCAATTTCAATTTAATGTACTCAACTTTTTTTTTCTCAATTTAATGTACCCAACTTTTTTTTAGTTGCAAATGAAGACAATTAAGAGGTTATCAGGTCACCATCAAATTACCTTTTCTCCAACATGATTTTCCGGCAACCTAGCATTTAGACGACCCGCCACCACCACCTCCAAATCGATCACTACCGGTACCACCCAAAGCGATTTAGACCGATTTCGTTCGTTTTCGACCGATTTTGTCCGTTTTCAATTGATTTCGACCGTTTTTGACCGTTTTCGATCGATTTCGTCCGTTTTTGACCGATTTCCTCCATTTTCGACCGATTTTGACCTTTTTTGATAGATTTCAACTGTTTTCGACCGATTTCAACAGGTTTCGACTGATTTGAACGTTTTAGACCATTTTCAACCGATTTCGACCGTTTTAGTCCGTTTTTAATCGATTTCGGCCGATTTCAACCGATTTTGACTGATTTCAACTAATTTTGATCGATTTCCATCGTTTTTGATCGTTTTTGATGAATTTCAAGCGATTTTGACCGTTTTCGACCATTTTCAACCGATTTCAACCGTTTTCGAACTATTTCGACCGATTTCGTCCGATTTCGACCGATTCGATTATTTTCGACAGTTTTTGACCGATTTTGACCGTTTTCGTCAGTTTTCGACCGATTTCCATTGATTTCATCCGATTTCGACCGATTTCGACCGATTTCAACCTATTTTGACCGTTTTTGATCGTTTTCGTTCGTTTTGTACGTTTTTCTAAGCTTAAATATGTTTTTGAACGTTATCAAAAGTTTTATTTGTTTTTATACGTTTTAGTACTTTTTATAAGAATGTAAAACCGTATGAGTATAAAATCATACAAAATGTACAAAAACGAAAGCAACGTAGGAAAACAAAGAAAAACGGAGAAGGGCGTAAACGAACAAATCGTACAAAAATGGACGAAAAGGTACAAAAATGTTTCATAACGTTTAAAAACGGACGAAAACGTTCAAAACGGTTGAAATAGGTCGCAAACGGTCGAAATAGGTTGAAATCGGTTGAAAATGGTCAAAATCGGTTGAAATCCGTCAAAATCGGTTGAAATTCGTCAAAAACGATGGAAATTGGTCAAAATCGGTCAAAAACGGTCGAAATCGGTCAAAAACGAACAAAAACGGTCGAAAACGGTCTAAAACGGTCCTAATTGGGTACATTAAATTGAGAAAAAAAAAAGTTGGGTACATTAAATTGAAATTGAGTATAAGTTTAGTACACTTTTATGCAATTTGCCCTAAAAAGCAATACAAAAA